>JAANSN010000481.1:0-57635 GCA_036850665.1 Dicranocentrus wangi | reverse complement strand
ATTACTGCTATCTTAGTAGGTAGAAGGTTTTATAGGTTGTGCTTTGTAGTACTCCGGAATAACTGACATGCAGGCAGTAATAAGTGATTCGTCCTGAACATAAAGCATGTATAGAAAGGTCATTCATCGCTGGAATTTATTTGCTTTTCTCACAGGCAAAAGTAGACTTGCTCACTGCACTGCACTCGTTGTTAGTTGACTGACTGTGCCTATAGCTCTCTGATAGAGCACAACACAGCCTTGGTTGTGGATTGTATGTTTTCCTATTTAATCCCATGTGGCGCACTAAAACATATGTACGCAGTTTTACCAAAAACCTGTCACTGACCACAGTCCATTTTAAATTTCCAGGAAATTAGGTAGATTTTGATTTTGGCGACTTCCCAGAATGAAAATTCTCAAGTTTTGTGTATTATTTTGCGCCCCATTGTTCGCAACAGTTTACGGGTATCCAAGAATTGGGAATTGGAAAAGTTCGTCGAGCGGCGGGGCAAAATCCGTGCTGTACTTTGCGGACACCAGCGCTTCAACCCCAGAGCCCCCGGAGGACGAATGCGCTACGACCTTGCCTGAAAAAACACGGAAGGAAATTGCCGGCTATGGGGCCACCGCGAATAAAATCATAGAAGCCGCAACTTCGGGCAAGTTCAAGGGAAGGACGTATGCCGACCTGGGGTCCTTTGTGGACAAATTCGGAGCCCGACTGTCTGGTAGCAATAGTCTGGAGAATGCGATAGACTTTGTACAAAAGAAAATGGTTCAAGATGGACTGGACAATGTGCATGGAGAAAAGGCTCCAATTGTGCATTGGGTCAGGTTAGTAGTATCCTAACTTTATTTGGACTACCGTATAGTACCTTCCAAATATTCCATTTGTCTTGTTTGACTTTCCAGAGGAGAAGAAAGTGCTACTTTAACTTTCCCGAGGGTCAAAGATCTCCCTCTGCTGGGACTCGGCAACTCGGTGGGCACTCCTCCAGATGGGATCACTGCCCCAGTCCTGGTCGTGGCCAGTTTTGACGAGTTGCACCGTCGGGCTGCTGAAGCCAACGGGACCATTGTGGTCTTCAACGAGGTGTGGCAAGGTTACGGTGAAACAGTCCAGTATCGTGGGAGCGGAGCCGTTGAAGCTGCCAAGGCTGGAGCCGTGGCTACCCTGATCAGATCGATTACCCCGTTTTCAATCAATTCGCCACATACGGGAATGATGTCCTATGCTCGCGGAGTCAACCAGATTCCAGCAGCATGCATCACCATTGAGGATGCTGAACTTTTGCATAGGATGCAAAAACAGGGTATTGGTGCCACCTCTACTTGAATGAGTCCGAATTATTGCCTTTTGAAAATTATTATGAGTCCGAATTATTTTCGTAACCTAAATTATATCGTAACAATTTCAGGGGAAAAGCTGGTCATCAAGCTCATCATGAATGACACCCTGCTGGAGCCAAAAATATCCAGAAACTCAATTGGGGAACTGAAAGGAAAGGAGAAACCGGATGAAGTCGTTATTGTTTCCGGTCACCTTGATTCGTGGGGTAGAGTCTCATTCAAATTTTGAATATACAAAAGTACTCTGACATAAAAAAAACATCTCGTATTAATCTTGGGATTCTGTTCTTTTGAAGATGTCGGCCAAGGTGCAATGGATGACGGCGGTGGGGCCTTCATCTCCCTGGAAGCTCTCAGTCTCCTCCACTACTTAAATCTCCGCCCACGCCGCACCCTCCGAGCAATCCTCTGGACTGGGGAAGAATTTGGCTACGTAGGAGCGAGGCAATATGTTCGAGATCATGCGTCCGAAATGGAAAAGATCAATGCCGTTTTCGAGTCCGACATTGGCACTTTCCGCCCCCTCGGCCTCGACTTTGACGGAACTACGACGAGCGGTTGTGTTGTCAAAGAAGTGTTAAAACTGCTAGCCCCCATTAACGCCACCACATTTCGAAGCACGACAGACGTGGGGTCGGACATTGAGCTTTTTCGGAATTACCACGTCCCCCGATTCAGTTTGAACAACGCGAACGACAAGTACTTTTGGTTTCATCACAGTGCTGGGGACACGATGACGGTGGAGAGTGCTGACGAGTTGGACTTGTGCTTGGCCGTTTGGGCAGTGTCTTCTTATGTCATTGCAGACATGGAAGAGGATTTGAACAGAGGGTCGTTTTAGATATTAAAAAAAAAAGTATATTGAACTTTTGTTGAAACGTTTTTTTTTATCCTGTTTTATATAAATTGGTTTCTGTCTATAATAAAATTCTCGACATGAGCACATTCCCACCAAAAATGGAATGCACATTTTCTGGTCGGAGCGGCACCACCCGAGACATTTTCCCTGTCATATTTCATCCCACGATGCATTTCATAGTAGTACAGAAACATTTTTTATGCCTCATCCCTTCTCCATAGCGCGGACCCTCAATGAATATAAATCATTTAATAAAAATTGCTTCTCCAGACGTGTTATTGTTCTCCACTGGAGTCCACACTGTGTGCACCAGGAGGCACACAGACAAATAGGAAGGAAATCCTCTGTCAGAACAAATTCAACAAGTTATCCGTAACGTTAACGTTACTACCTGCGCACATATCGTCCGTCCAGCCAGGGTATCCAGGATGAACGGAACCTCTTCTTCTTCTTTTTCTATTTTTAAGCTACCATCTTGTTGCATCTCAATGGGTGATACCACCACCTGCTTTAATCACTCCGATCTCATCATAAACATTTTATCTGTATTTTTTTCATATTCACGATATGCATACGTAACTAGTCCCTCAAAATTTAAATACGACTCAGGTCGCTCCACCACCAGCAATCATCATTAGAAATCTACATTTTTTATATTTCATGCAGCCCGAGAAATTAAAAATGTTGGATTTCGCCACAGGCAAAAAGAATATAAAAGGAAGCGAGAGTTGTTATTGTTATTATATCAGTGAGCTTGCTTGCATCATATCATTCTGATTACGTGATCAGAGATACCGTCTAAAACTAAAAAACCCTTTGAATAAATAGCAGTCCAGTCTGGGTCTGTATATTATATATATAAAAAAGGATGTGGATGCGGGGATGTTGGTGTGCATATAAAGATTACTTTGAGAGATAAAGATGATCGCTTGGAGGTAGTTGAGGAGCAGAGATGAGATGAGCATTCACTCACTCTGGCTGGATGGATGGATATTATATATCCTTTATATGAACTCGGTTATGACAGCCCTTTTTAAACTGTGTGTGTGTGCAGTTTAAAACCTGATGTATGTATATAGTCTGCTGTGCAGCAGGTTTCCTCTCCTCATTGTTATACGGGAAAGAAATGGAAGGGTAGTCTTTTGTTATTAAAACAGTGAGAATTATAAATTACACTGGGAGCTCATCCTCCACCTCCTCTTAATACATACTTCCATGTGCCCTTCTACTTCTCTCAACTCCGTGCAGCTTCTGACTCTTCTCTCTAGCTATAAATGTTGCTTGAGGAGATACAGGCATTCATCCATGCACCTCTAAAAAGTTAGCTCAGCTCCTCGCTCTGTGGTGTTATGCAACACGGGATTTTGGTAAAAGAAAGATGAGCTCAGAGTCAGTGTAAAATAATAAAAGGTGGGTTTGTGAGATGAATTTGTGGATTGTGGATAGTATGCAACAAATATGCTGCTGCAATGAATCAAAGAGGTTATATATTCTATTAGACATTTTGTAGCTTAATTTTTGTTGTATCAAGGCCATTTACCAATTCAAAATCCTCCGTGAAAATGATATTGTCTCAAAGGCAAATCAATAAAAAAAATATAGTTTGCTTGCTTTCTTGAAATAAGATTAGAGATGTGATGGGCGATGAGGGGGATTTCGAGATGAAATGGATCCGCATGACATTTTGTTGGTCTGTAATAATAATTGGCTATGAGCATTTCATTAGTAGTATCCTCTCCATTTTCACTTTTCATTTATCGTAAAAATGGGATACGTCCAAGATGAATTTGTGTAAGGCATAATATGATGCCAAAGTGTTACGTGCTCTTGTATTTCTTGGAGATATATAATGTATCCCTCTTTCTTCCCTTTTCTCATGTCCCCTTTCAAGTTGTCAGAAAAGACGGAGCGGAGTCTTGCTTTCAATCTTGCCTTTTCAGAAAATCAAATCAAGTGAAAAACTCCATGTACATATTAGACACACACGTAACTCCCAATCTCCAATCTTATCCCCTCTCTGTGTACCTATGCATGTTCCGGATAAACAAAAGCGGTCATGTTCTACAACTTCCAAATCCAAACCAATAAAATATCCGTGGAAAAAAAGTTTTCTTTTTTGGTCAAGAAAACCGTTTTTCTTGGTTCAGACTGTGAGGCAGCGAGAGCTCTCACATCACCACGTAAAAAAAAGTTTTTAATCTTTTGTGATGTGAGTACTCAGAAGTTTTTCTCAGTTTTTATTTATGGCAAAACCCAAAAGGAAAAAAAAGGTCGGAGTTATTTCTTTTCTTTTTCTCTGAAGCATATTATATTCTACTGAGACGACCTTTGTTGCACCGTGATTGCTTATGCATAAGCCCCTATTACTCCACACTCCGTCCTGATGGGCATGCATGGTAGGCATCACGTTTCAAAATCCTCTGACAAGGCAATAATGAAAAGCACTAAGTAGAAATGAGAAAAACCTGTGAAAACACATTGAGTGTGTGTACTGCATACTTTCTGGAAGAAACTATCCTTTTCATTCTGCCAGCTCTTTTGTGTATATAATTCAAAACAGCTGCATCTCCCCAATCTCCCCTAGAAAAAAGGTCTATTCAGGTTTCAGCTCACAGAAAGAAGAAGGAAAAAAAAACTTGCTTCGTCAAGATTCATCTTTCCTTTAAGACGACGAAGTTCCTTTAGAGAATGTGCTTCTTTGTGATGGAATTGGTATTGTTTATGGACCTACGAACATTTTCTATATACCCATCTTCATTTTTCTGCCCTTCCTTCTTCAGCCCGGTTTTTCTTCTCTTGAGAAGAAAAAAAATCTGTATTGCATGCACCACACACTCTCCAATGCTCTTGCCTGCTTTTGCTTGAAGGTGAATGCTGGAAAGAAGAATGATGGACGGCTGAATAGGAATTGTGTAGTCACCCTCCCCAAAAACCTTCTCCGTTTTCAACCCTCTTTGCATTGAACACAATATGAAACGCTCACTCACAAAAGCTCACATTGTATATATATTTTACCTATACGTATAGGTATGTACCCAACTATGCATCTAGTAGTTTCGTGTTAATTTTTTCTCTAAACCCTGTACACACACCTCGCAATGTAAATGAAATGAAGTACCTATTCATTCCGACGAAAATCCATTCTTTTTCAACTCCCTCGGCAAAACAGCCTTCAGTCTGAATATGAGAGGTTGTGAGCAAGGATATGTTGTGTATAATGTGGCGTTCCATTCCGCACGAATGGAAATACATTTTTTTGACGCTAGTGCAGAAGAAATATTATATCCCGTTTTGAAACCGTTTTTTTGGAGTGACGCTGAGCTGACCTCTGACACAGATGGAGTGACCGAGTGTGGACGACCAAATGAAGTGGTTACAAGTGGTTGTTGTTGACGCAGACCGGAAAAAAAATGTGGACGATAAGGGAGCCCGGAGTTGATAAAGATTATCAGTGGACTTGTGTTGTTGTTTTGTGTTAAAAGACAAACAAAAATCATTTTGTTTTCATCAAATCCGAGTGAGATATGATAATTCAATAATAAACAAGTTAGTGGACACAACGCGCTTTTATATAATATGTGGATGGCGGAGTGATGGGAGCAATTTTCAAAATGATCACCACATTTGGGAATGGATAATAGCAGAGGAGGAGGGATGAGGACACAGGATTTTCTGTGAAAACGGTAAGTATCCCTGTGTTTTCCTACCAAATTACATGGGTTCAGATAAATAGATAATGGTCATGTGGATCTCTCTCGTGGAACTTTACAACTAAATGCGTATTATTTTCGCTGGATGAAAATTGCCCAAGAAAATTGGGGAAAAATGGAAAAATTGGAGGTCTTCGCGTAGATAATGTTTACTTTGGAGGATGTGTGATGGGCAAGCAATACTTTATTGGGAGATTGAGCTAATGTGATGGTACTCAACTCACGCACACGCATGCGATGCGATGCCACAATACGATATATATATACGATGCAATCAATGGCAGTGATATTGATTGGAGATCATTTTTTTGGGATTACAATGATCATCATTCTCGTAAACATCTTGGCCGTTCGTACATTATGAAAGTTTTATCGAATCTCTGCTTGCGATTTTTTATGGAATTCCGGGGCTACTGCAGCATGCTGCTGCAAATCTTTACACCACACAAAAGTCACGTTCCATATCCACTTTTTCCTACCTCCGTTTAATTCAGCTCCAATTGTGAACCCCTTGTATTATCGTGGCGGTACAGTTACTGGCTGCACAATAATAAATTCTAAATTCATTCTTCTTCAAATACAACTGCCAAATATCCAACCTACATAAGTATTTCAGTTCCTCCATAACCCGTCATCATCGCTGACATTTTTCGAAGGACACAACGGGTTTTCCTTGCATGTCGAAAGTGTCAGGTGAGTTGGGATTCATTAATGATTGAAAGATGACAAAGCGGTTATTATATTTTCCAAGTGATTGTCATTTCATCATCATCATCAATTTTCCCTGTTACACATTTACTATGACCAGTGATCCGTCACCGAACTGAATACTCAACGAGGCTGAAATTGTCTCTAAAATTTTTACAAACACAAAGCCACCAATTTTATAGCATACACTATGAGCTCCTCGTTTTCCTCAAAACGGCTTTACCTTGACAGTTGACAAGTGGTCTTGGGAAAACAAACCTAACATATGCGCTATCCTCATACATATATCCTCACGGTATTTTACTTGAAAAAGTTGCCCATTTTCCCCATTTTCCCTCATCCCCCATCCATAAAATATTCGAGCAATAAGAATAACAGCTGTATTTTTCAAACCAACTTAAATTCTCCTTTGACTTTTCCCGACCAATATCCTTTCTTGTTGGGCACAACAAACACAAAAGGGCTTATAATATTTATTGCTACATTGTCATACACAGTTTTCAACAATTTCAGTCACGAACCCCTTCCCTTTGTCATCTATATCGCTAGCACCCATTTCGTAGCCTAAAAATATCCTTCTTCGTTCTTGTCCTTTGCCCTCCAAATACATTTGCACATTGATTTGAATATTATCATCCATGCAGGTGCTGCTGTCAATTTTATTGCAGGAAAGGAAACCCGTATTAATTGGCTAATTCCTTTACAATGCCCATGTGCTCATGGGCAGGTGTGAAATAATATTCTTATCACACTCGGTGATGTCCCATTTAATTTTTTCTCAGATAGTGTAATTTCCCGATAGAGATAAACGTGCAGCATATAATATATAAGGAGCAGGCAGGGGAGAGTCAAAATATGGATGTGATCAGCCATTCCATCCACCGTTTTTTATTACATGCCCAAAACTTAAGATGGTATCAATGCTCAAAAAAAAAATCCAAACCGTGAGTCTTTCATCCACATATTTTTTTTCACTGGTTTTAGATATACCTCTAATGTACCTCTCCATTTTAAAGCCGGCTTTTTATCCGTTCTCTCTCTCTGCCCTACTGCTTTTGTTGATGAGACTGACTGAGCCAGCATGCATAGGTTGTGCTGGTGTGGATACCTACGTATCTAATCTCTGAAAAAGTGGTCAACAGGCACAATACGTGTATCTCATAAACGGGAACAAGTCGTTTTCATTAACTTCCCCATCATCATCACGATGTGTGAAGGTAGTGAGCTCAAAGGAAAAAAAACTTGTGTATAGCATATTCTCCTGAATAAAAAAGTGTAGGTTTGAGTAACATATTATATCCACGTATATACATACATATAGCTATATCCACATTTTGTTGTGTGGCTTGTTTGTCTGGTGCTCAGTCAACTAAAATACTTCCAAGTACCCTTTGGCTTTATATCTCTCCTGTGTTGTTGTAACTGATAAGATACTCGGATTGGAAGAGGATCACCAGCAACAAGTTTATATATATTGAGATTTTAAGAAAAACATAAAATCCTTTTTTTTCTCAGTTCAAAACTTCCAACTGGATATTTCAAAGAAGGTATGCATACGTGGTTGCATGCAGGTGGGTTTCTTCTTTAGACAAAGTTTTCTCATGTTTTTTAAGCCCCCCTCGAGCCATTTTTACCCTTGTAAGCTCTCCATTGTATGCACAGAGAGAGAGAGAGGGAGAAAAAAGGGCTTGAGAAAACTACCTATGTGAAAAGGACAAAACGTGAAAAGGCTTATTTTTTTCCACCTGGGATTGGGTTGCGTTGCACAGTGTGCAAGTAAAGTGCACCCAGATAATGGCTGGTTGTGTGGTGCGTGTGAAATGAATGATAAAAGTTGAACTGTGTGATTGGAGCGGGTGAGGGCCATCATCAAATCTAATATGGGAACAAGGCATATAATCACGACAACGCCGAGGTGTCTGCCAACTCCACAAAATAGTGTGTGGAAATAATGGTAAGGGAGAAAAAAGAGAGGATTTCCTAGGAAAAAGGATTACTTCTTGAGTGCAGGTGGAATGACGGTATAGTCTTATTGTGAGTGCGGGACTGGCAACAACATATGCAGCTCCCGCAAATCTACTACTTGAAATTTTCCAAGTTTCAGTTTTAGTGCATTATAAGTAGTAGTAACTTGTAAACTTGTGATTGCAACTTGCGCGCTTAATAATTATTATTTCTCGTGGAGCGGAACATTAGTCACGGTATTTGACAACGGGAATAAACAGCAGACATCTATCGAAAGAGCTGGGCTTGCCGTTGTTGGTATGTGTATTTATTTGCCGTTGAAACCTTCCATTAATCTTTATAATAAATTCCGATTGGCACACGAACGCGGTGTCCTCAAATTCAATTTTAATGTTTAGGCACCAAGCATTTATCACATCACATTATGAATTTGTTGTTGCGGAATCCCAATCCCGTTTTTGTTGGAATGAAACATGTCCTGAAATTCCTCTTTTCGTTAAAAAAAATAGGTTGTACCATTTGGATTGGCTAGCATATATAGATTATTTTATTGGAACGTTTCCAACCGCAGACCAAACACGCAGTTTTTTCACACAATTTTAATGAAAAACTACTACTCTAGAAACTACTCGTCTCAAAATCAGAATTTCATTCTAGAATTAGATTTTTTTTCTTATAAAATTGTTCCTGTGTAATTTATATTTTTGTGAGGGATGCGGGTTCCAGTATTAATTTCTAAAGTTGAATGATGTGGTGACGACCAAGACCAACTGGGATTTGCGTAGGTAAATCCTGATCTACGTAACATTTCCAAAGAGGTTATCATCACACAAGCTCTGCTAGCTAGAGTAATGGGATAAATATGAGGGATGACATGTTCATTTTTATCCGTTGGATTTGCCCTGTGTGCCACCTTTACTTTGGGAAATTTATTGCAGGAAGGAATTCCGAATTGGAATATTCGGAAGGCGCAAAACGTGACAAATCACTCGCCAGCCAAGCCATACTTTCCTTTTTATAAAATATCCTGCAAAATGACGATATATTTTTGAGGTGGTGGTGGTGGTGGTGGAATCTTTATAATATTTTCCCGTCACTTTGGGAATCCTTCTTCGTCCTCCGACGAAAGTTTGCTAGCAAAAATATAAAAAAAAGACATCCGAGTATTCGGGATTTAGGCAACCTCTGCAATTCTCGAGTTGGCGTAGGTCCTACGATACATCACATCAACCAACAAAATATGTCGAGGCATTCCTAGATTCTCCTGTTGCTAGTAGACCTCGTTCCGTTGTTAGAGGAAAGGTGACAATGAATGGGCTTCATTATGCAAAAAAGGGTTTATCGCAAATGGGAGATTGTGCAATTGACAAGTTGCAAATGGCATCAACATGCGCTATCCAGTTTTTTTTTCCAAAAGAGCCGCTGTTTTGTATTAAAACAGACTGTATTTAAGAAAGGGTGAACTGTCAACAGATATTTTGAGATAAAGCATTTTATAGCGCAAAATAAAAAATGAATTTATCCCTGAACCAGAGCAGCGATAAGGGTGAACTTTTGCGAAAGGAAGGATACACGGTTTTTAGTCAGGCAGGCAGGCAGGATATTATTTGTGCACAAGAAAACAGAAAAAAATTATATAGTGAATATATTAACCAGTTTTATAGACTGGTGGTATGTGGCGGTGGTGGTATTAGGTACTTTTTAGTCACTCTGCATATTTGTATACGTCGAGGAGATGACTTATATTTGAGCTGAGCTTGCCTTGCATAATCCCAGAGATCAGCTCATTTTCAGTCTTGGCAAATCCTCACGAAAAAGTGTACACCGTAGCCTTTTCATGTTGATCCAATCGACATGATCAGCCTGCCTATACGGACGGAATGATGCAGTTAGGGTAGTTGATCTACACAAAATAAGTATATACATACATACTACCTCTCCCCTCATCATAATACATCCTCTTCATACGGTATAAGCAATCATCCAAACAAGTCGAGTATTTTAATAAGATTTTTGTAGTGCGTGATGATGATGATGATGATGATGTAGAGCTGCCGCTGCCAAAAAATCGGAAAGATTTCCAGTTAGAAATCTGCTTTGTCAATTGCGTTGCCTTACGGTCCAGTGGCACAGTGGAAAATGGCGAAAACATTTTTGTGGAGAGAGTCAAGGTAAAAATGTACCTCAAAAGAGCAGGATTCATTGATGAAGATTTTTTGAAGCAAATGATTCATTCAGGGGATTTGTGTGTAATCCCCTGAAACAAATCTGAGAAGGCATTAACAACAAGCCAAGCCAGCCAACAACTTCAAACCTTTTGGTTCCAACATCGTAATTCTCGCAGCCAGAAGATCCAGATTTGATATTAGACAGATGATATTTGTTCACACATTCTGTCGGTGAAAATGCATAAAAGAGTCTCTACCTATCACAAAAAGTACATGTTTTATTTGCCTATGGCAGCAGCTATATCCATAATATGCCTATGGGATATTATGTGGCATAGTGGCATGCATAAAGCACATTATTTTGGTAGCTCTACTTCCAACTTGGTACGACGACTCAGAAAATCCATAGGGTTGACATGTCCCCTCTCTCTCTCTCTCTTGATTCCGTGCCTGCGTTCTCGTGTCCCAAGTGAGTTTACATGTGGAGGAATGCGGTGAATGCCAGCTCTGAAATACTTTGTGGTGGTGGTGGTGGTGCTCAATATCACTCCAATGCTATATAACCATCCTAATGAATGGTTGGTGGAGTTGCTGCACACACAAGATATTTTAGGCTGATAAAAATGTGTATAGTGTGATATGGAATATTTCTCGAGAGTTGGACTATGTACTCTCTCATTTCGTGGGTGCTATGCTGCTGTGCAAAAGCTTCTTTCCAATCTCCTAGATTGGATGATGGTTCTGTGATGATGGAGGTTTTGATGATCATCATCATGAGACAAGTGTGGCACAGCTGCAGAGACGTGCAGTCTAGTCTGCACTCTGGCTTGCTCTATTAAACATCATCACCAAGAAGGCGATATTCTTTGCGAGAATCTTGAAAGAAAAAAAAATACCGAGAATACAGTACTCCCCCTAGATAATAATCGTCGTCTTGTTTCTAATAATTTTATTGCTAACAATTACCACGTATGTATTTACTATTTATTTATTTTACAGCATCTTTACCCATGTTACCCATCGCATTCTCCTCGAATTGTCAATTAAAAATTGCAGAGTGTATTTTTAGCCCTCGAATTATATTTGCACCCACGAGAGACATTCAAACTCGTCCAAAGTCCCAACCTCTATTTTTTACCATTCTTGGTTGGTGTGCATATAGGCACAGAGTGTTACATAAACCTCTCCATTTTAACAAAGTGGATAAACAGTTTCATTCATTCTGGTTGAGATTGTCTCAATTTTTGTGCTCTGCCGGAATCCGCATTCATATTTTTATTTTTATTATTATGTTTTGCACATGTGTCAGAATTGTTTAATCTCCTCATTTTGCTGAATGCAGTGGATCTTGTCGAGAGTACATATGATGTGCACATTTGCTAATGACCACTTTCAAGACGTGAAATGACCTCATCGTCGTCTCATTGCTCTGGCATCGCAGACATGATATTATTCATAGTTTGTTCATTGTGCGAGGATATATATAATACCTACTTACTTACTACACATAATATCACTAAATGGATTTATTTCTTCATCCCTTGTGTCGTTTCTCTTTGCAGGTCTCCTCGTTGAGATGAACTTTTGATGACATCATTCATCATTGCTAGCACTCAAGGAGGTTTCGAGTGCCCAAGTGATTTGCACTGCACATCCCTTATAAAACTGTGATTCGAGACCCAAGTGACCACCGATCCGTATTATTCAAATCGAGACAAGATCACTTGCTCGGATCATCGACCCTCTCGGATAGAGACCAAAGTGAAAAAACCAGTCACGGATTTGATCTTTGCATACAAAATTAATACACCGCGATACCTCAACACACTCCGTCCAATTCCAATCGGCAGACATAAGTGTAGTGTGCGGACTGTTGTGTTGATTTAAAAAAAATATATATATCTCCTCCGAAATAGTGTATCCGAGAGAGGAACCTCTGGTTTCTGTTTTGAGAAAGTGCAAGTGTACACATTACAACCTATAACTTTGAGAAGCATATACGGGTATATATACGTCGTAAAATCCATTCCATTTGCATTATTAACGAGTATCAAGCTTTTTCTCGAGAGAAACGTGATGGTTTTGTGAGCTTCAACTTTATCGTTTACCATATAGTCCTTCCTTCCTTACTATATGTAACTTTCGAGAGAAAAATGAGCGTTTTTCTTGTGTAAGCACGCACGCACATGAAATACACACGCAAACAACCAATTTTGAGAGCGGTGGGACAATCTCCATAAAAACACAGTATACATGTGTGGGTTATTTCTCCAGGTTTAAACGATACGACACAAAAACCAATATCGATAAAGTGAGCGTTCGTATATACGTGTGGTGGTGGTGAGCGACTATTTATCAACAAATATTCACCAACAACGGTACCGCACCAACCGCAGCTTACCAAATAGCTGAACATTCTCCGTATTTTTTTTTATTTTTTGGAAGAAAGCACACCCGAGCAAACTACCTACTTTTTTCTCGGTTTTAGCCCTCATGCATAAATAACGTGGGTTGCGTGTGGAAGTGCCTTTCTCGGGATCCAGTGTGTTTACCCGGAAAATTAAATCAACCAATTTTTTTACCATCTTTGTATGCAAACGAGATACGATATGAATATTGAATGAACAGCAGAGGGAAATGACAACACGCACAAAATATATATATAAATATCCCCAATTTAGCAGACTTCATTATTTCACGCACTTTTAATTCCTGGATGGAATTAACGAGATATATCTGCAGTTGACGTTCCCTCCACGATCCTCCACTCATTATAAGCTGTAGTCTGGCTCCAGGAAACGAGGAATTTTGATTAAAAATACAAAAGCTCAGGGAGCCACTCAGACTGTGGGTGATGGAGTTGAGAAAGTTTTCTGGAACGGAGTAAAGCCCCCCTTTTGCCTTGCCTTCAGAAGGATTCCCAACTCGGAATTGGAAACCATACATTTTTTATATATATATCTGCTGAGTCTTTCCTGGAAAAGAGCTCAGTTTTCGTGGAACCTCAGAGGAATCATCATGAGCCTACTACCTCAGCAATGTCTTACAATTGTCATTGTCTTGTTGGGAGTTTACACAGGTAATTAATAATTTTTTTTTATTTTACAAAAATTTGCATTTATACAGCCTCATGGTATGCGTGATGTACCAATTTGCATTCATAATTACGGGTTAAAAAGCCATGGTTCGACATGTCAACTCTAGTCAGTAGTAGAAGCCTTGATCACGCTAATTTCGTTAAAAAAACTATATATATAGGATTCGTTCGTGATCTGATTGATGGGGTTTGCGAAGGATGCAAAAGGAAAAGCGACTAACGCATATAACCTTACAATAATAATAATAAAAAATATAGCGTAGATGAAGATTGGAGTGGGTCCAAAGCACAAAAATCATTGTCTTGATGGGATATTATTACTACGAGATGAAAATGACTTGCTCACCTTGTGCAGTCATCATATCACACCACCGCAATTATCCCCTTATACGGCTATCCAAATGAAGTAAAAAAATGTACCTATATATCAAGTCTAGCTGGTCAACCATCGACCGTGGAAATGAAACTATATAAGCAAAAAAAATGCTCTTTCAGGTAGTTTCCATTTGAAGATTTAGCAATATTATGTACTTTTTGTTGTTGCAAAACCCGAAAAACATCACACTCACACCGTATGTCGTGAAAAAGCACGAAGTTTTTAATTCGCTTGCGAAATAGAAAAAAAAATCTGTTGATCTTGTGAGATGATACGAAGAATATATGATATGACTTATGATAGGAAACAGGTTAGAAAAACAAAAAGTTTTACCCTTTGGGCTCTTTCTTAATGATGATTTATTACTGACAGGAAAATGAGCGTTTTTGATCAGTTTTTTTTTGCATTGCCTTTTTTGACCTTTTGTTGTTTAACGTGAGGTATATATATTACATGGGCCGTTTATAGTCCTGTCAGTATTGGAAAGTGTAACCGAAAAACATTAAGACGGATTTTGTGTTTGCATGAGAATCTGAAATATGGTCAGAGTGAGACTACCTATGTATGGGTATGCTTGCAAAAGCCCAACCAAAATGGAGTTGGAGGTTGAACGAAAAAGGAAGTGTGAAGGAATTTGCTTAGGATATTTATATGCAATGGATATTTATATGGAAAAGGCATTAAAATGAAAAATGTGGATTGTAAAGTTTTGTATTTTGACCTCCTGCAGGGAATACAGAGACATCGTGTGACTTTGACAGGTCGTGTCTCCCCATTTACAACAATCTCAAGGGGATTTACGAAGAAGTTGATATAAACGACTGGAACACGATATGTGGACTCAGTCAGGATCTCAAGGACTGCATGAAAAAGAATATGAGGAGATGTAGGGGAGATCTGTAAGTGACTTATTGGATATGAAATTACAACACTTTAACAGAGTGTTATTAATATTATAATATTTAATTAGTGATAATGACAAAGGACAAATTAATGTTTTCCTGTAGGAATTTTCACTTCTTTGAAAAACTGGTCAAAGACTTGAATGCCAACATTGGCGTGGGCCGCCACTGTTCCGGAGGACTACCAAAAGATCACCCTACAGATTCCGGAAGGGGTGTCCCCTCCGTGAGGACAACTCACCATCCCTGTCGTCACGGTTGTAACACCAGGCCATCTCGGCCGGACAGGTGTGCTCCGAAAATCCCATTAGACAGTCCCACCGTGGGTTGTGCCCTTTTCGGACTGACGAATTTAAAGAGCTTCTCGGAAACGTTGAACTTTACCGATATAAACTACTGCTCTCTTGCCGGTGCTTGGAATCTAGTGGATACGCCAGAGTTTGCGGTGCAAATTACGAATAAAGGGGGTCTATCCCCACTTCCTAGAGATATTACTGCTACTACACTGGTAAGGAGAAGAGTTACTGAAACTTCTTACAGGGCTTTTAAAATAAATTTATGACTAATTCTTTGATTCATTCATTCTTTGATTTCAGGTGACAGTAATTATAAAAAATAGTCATTGCTCCGAAAGGAAAACGTACCAGGCGACATTTGACGAAATCCCTGGTATGTTCTCCGACGGCCACACGAAAGCCGGGAGTGTATACATACAAATCATTCGGGAGAGTGAACACGTCAAAATCCATCTCCCATTTATTCTCACCACGATAGATGTAATTAAGGTAGGTCCCCTGACAAAATAATCCGTCCAGCACTCTATTCTTATTTTTGTTCCAAATGTATATGTTTTCTACAATATTTTGGGGGTTATCTTTCCGCAGGTAATAGATAAGCTTCCAATCCCCTCCCTCTCAGTCGCAATCAAGATGCCCCAAACCTCAGTCGAAAGCTTAATGTCTGAACCAA
Organism: Dicranocentrus wangi; assembly: GCA_036850665.1. Classification (NCBI taxonomy): domain Eukaryota; kingdom Metazoa; phylum Arthropoda; class Collembola; order Entomobryomorpha; family Entomobryidae; genus Dicranocentrus; species Dicranocentrus wangi. Next base: position 41,549 of record JAANSN010000481.1, on the reverse strand, counting down.
AGAAAATCCGCGGACTTCCGCTCTGCTTCTTTGGCTGTCCCCGAGCAGCCGCCAACCGCCAACGCTCCACAGAAGCACCGGCACAGATCACCGGCCGAAGCACATCCGGAGTGGGGACTTACTACAAAAGTAACTGTCCTGCGTTTCCCCCTCCCACTGTAGAACCCACCCTGGACCCGAACTCACCGTCGCCCTCGTCCGCGTCACTTCCCTCCTCCGGAGAGGAGCCCCAGTCAGACTCTGTTCAACCTCAAGACTTTTCCGCTTCCTTGTCCGCCGAGTTTTTGGACGAAGACTCTGACGAGGAAGAGGAGGAGGAGGAAGAGGAGAACAGTAGTCCGGAACACTCGAAAATCCCGTTGGCATCGGACGTCATTGCGGGCAACACTCGACGGAGGCATCGTGCCAGCAGTCATGAGTCCAGTGGGGCCACCACTCCAGTCATTTGCGCGTCACTAAACAGTGTTCACAGTGTGCTTGCCGGGTCCACCATTGTCGGCCACAGGCTAAGACTCCCTGGGGAAGACAACTTTTCCAGTTCTCCGGACTCCGGAGGTAGTGGGGAAGACTTTGCTCACGTGATGAACTCTGCGCTGACGAGTCAAAGTGCGCCCATGAGTCGCTATCATAGTGCATTTGTATATTTAGTTGTAATACTGATATTTATATGTAGATAAAATACCTACAAAAAATTGATAATTGACTGGGAGGGTTTCGTTTCGTTTCCTCCCTCCAAATGCCATATTAAGATAGGCTGTGTTGTAACAATCCATGTATTTGTAAATGTAATATGTATAGAATTATTATTATTATTATTATATTTTCGTTGTTATTGCTTGTTCATTATGTGTACAGTAGAACTTACGGACCTCTAACGGACTTTATGATACGGATCATGTTTTAGAGTTTTATTTAATTTATAATAATATGTCATTCTCTAGATCCTCATAATAATGTACTACCACAACTCGCGTGTGTAGAGAAAAATGTAACCAATTTTAACGAGTCAATTATTACTTCTTCGAGCAAATACTATACTTACTTACGTAACAAGAATTTCAAAACAGGCTGAGTGTTCACAGGGAATAAAAATCAAATATGAATCCACCACCGAGCCGAATAATAACGTCAATAGTAGTTTAGTTTATTGTCAGACCAAGTGCCAACAAAAATGCTTTTTTGAAGACAAAAAAAAATACAAGGAAAGTGCAAATCTATATACCATTATATATTTTTAGTATGCAGATGCAGCCCTCAAACGAGTCACTTAACTATGTAGTGCATTATTGTCTAACAATTTGGAAAAACAATTCGGCATTTGTCAAAAGAATCTCAACGGAAAACATGAAACAATATATATATATTTTTTAGAAATTAATCCAGTGCGATTTGTGTTACGTAAGAAGGGGAGAAAGACAGTAAAAAAGAATTTAAAAAAAATAAAAGAAGAAACACTACTTGATACGAAAAATATAATAATAGTTTCATAAATGGATTTGATTTATTTCGAGTTGAAATCATTTTTACACACAGCGTGAAATCAACGTTTATGTTACGTGTTATAACGACATGCAATGCCAGAAGCTTAAAGCTTATTTTATATTTTAGCCAGCCGCTGCGGGAGGGCCACTATTGCATTTCCGCTCAGGAGGACACGGTGGATTAGGGACAATGTACACCTTGGTCCCATTCTCAATCGTTTTCCCATTCAGTTTAAATTCAAAGTAGAAAGTGTGACTGGTGGGTCTGGTGGAGGCGCCTCCGACCCCATCAAACTTGCGCATATAGGACACGGAAGGATTGCCCTCCTTATTTTCCCGAATGAATTTTGTCACGGTCCCTTCAATGTCCCGGTTGACGCCCATGTTCTCCTTGGCACTTTGAGGAAATAGATTAATAAGGCATGTGGGAGCACCCCAGGAGTAGGCGCTACCGTGGCCAGCTTGATCATGTTGAGGACAGCCGGCGTCTTTAGTTTTTTTGATGGCTTCCGACCTAGACCGTGACTGCTTGTTTTTGATAGTGTCAAATGTCACTTCTCCAGACTGGAAGGTGACTACTTCCACTCCATTGATATTCTCCGTGGAAAACTCTTTGATTGGTCCAAGTTGATCTTTGGCTTTTCTCCTTGCGGATGTTCGCCCTCCTCCCTTTCTCCTTTTTCTCGCATGGTCTCCTTCGTCATGTCGAGGAGAATTTTCTTTGTTGGAATCTGCATTGTTAAATGTGGAAGCATCTTGCATCTGGTTACTTTCTTGGAGGTACTTTTGATGCTTCTTCAAATCCTCAATGATTTCCTGCTTGCACTCTCCCTTTTTCTCGAGGTCGTCGAATTTTGCTCCACCAAAGCCCCCAATTGAGTTGTATGTATGATGCCAGCCGTTTTTAACAAACTCTCTAAAATGCTCGTCCTTTCGCATGAAATCGGCCAACTCGCTTCGGTTCACTGGGTTTGTCGAAGGACACTTATCTTTGAGTTCTTTGTTTACTGCATCCAGCAAGCAGTCAGGAGAAAAGTTTGTCGAGGGGGATTGTCCATTATCAGCGCCACCACTCCCAATGGCACCACTTGCCGACTCCCAGTGACCCAGGTCGTTTGGATCATCCGACGTAACAGAATGCTTCAGATGTAGTGTTTTTCCAGTGTCACCTCTCCCCCTTGGTTTGAACTCTTTGGGAATATTGGGATTATCGCTTTCCACGATAATCGTGACTCCCAACTTGTCTGCCAAAGCCTGCACACTTTCCACCCCGAGTGGCCCTCCAAATTCGACCGCATGCGCGACCACATTAGGATCTCTGGATTTGGAGCAGAGTTGCACAACCTGTTTGTGCAAATCCCGCTTCCTTTCTTCCGGAGCGTCTGGATTCGAGTTCAATTCAAATTTGACCTTGTCAATTTTCGCCTTCAGCTTTGACTCCCTGTAGTCAACAATCTTGCCTCGGATGCCACGCCCAATGCTTGTGAGCAGCTTTTGACAGCCGACATTCATTAGGGGCTCAATAATGACGTGTTGCATGACCCCTCCAATTTTCTCTTTCATCAACTCATTCGTCTTTTCCTTAAATTGATACATAAACTCATCTTTCTCCTTCCGGCTTGCTTTCTTCACCTGCTGGTTATTGCCACCTTGCACCTGAGTGCTCATCTCCCCTCTCACTTCCTTCTCCACCTCGTTCAAGTGTTTCGTAATGCTCTGCTCCATTTTAGATAAGGCGGACAGGACGGCCGTCGTTGTCATCATGTAGGAGGCCAGCTGCAACAGCATCATCAACATGGTCGACTCTTGGTTGGAGAAAGTCCCGGCGCGGCTCATTTTCCCAGTGGCTTCCTTCAGCCCGTTCAAAACTGGGGCGACAATCTGACCAAAGTAGTGCTGCGCATCGGCTTCACACGAGGAAGTTTTCAGAGCACGAGTCGTGCACCGATTCAAAATCTCCTGCGCGTTTTCCACACCCACCTTGTCAATTAGCTCAGAAAGGGTTGTCGATATGCTGTGTCCGTTCACAGTGGCATGTGTTTTTGCGAAAAAGTTTGCAGAAAAATGGTCGATGAATCTCTTTAGCGCTTTATCGTACGCATAGCTCACTGCCATGCTTCCCGCTGCTGCGGCACATCCGTGGAGCACTTTGTAGCCAAAACTTTTAAGGAGAACAGTAAAAACGGACCGCTTGATCCCGGCCTTTCCAGCTTCCTTCATAGCTTCTTGCACAGCACGACCGCTCATCTCGGACCCCCAAGAGCCAAACAGCCTTTGCCCAAATTTGGAAAACTTGACACCTTTCGAGAGGAGCGCACCAATGCCCATGGTGGCCGCAGTGATGGCTATACTGCGCCACTTGTTATCCACCCAGTCCTGCCAACTGAAGTGACCTGACTTGAAGGCCATGAGCCCGTAAATGACATCACCGATTCCTTCCTGGATGAGCCCGCCTGCGAGAAATGTGCCTGAACCAAGACTGACGAATTCAAGATAAATTCCTACTGCAATCTGAACCAATCCGAGCATTACGACGGCCAAAGCACTGAAGATCATTTTGCTCGTGTATTTCTCTTCAATTGTGTCAATTACGTGGTCGAACCCGGACAGTGTGAAAGTAGCCATTTCCTCAAGGAAGTCCCCCTTGTCGGGATTACCCTCAAATTTCACTTCCAGGTCGACCAAGGATGCATCTGGACTTTCCAACGTTTTCAATTTTCCTTGGGCTTCGTAAACGATGGACAGGGCGTCCTTCAAAAAGCCGTCTTTAGCACGCTCCCTTTCCCACTCAGCCACTGCCACTATTTCCGGTTGATGGTACTCAAACTTTGGCGGCAGTTGCTGCAATCCAGCCTCTCCTACTTCCAGGATAATTTCGCCGTCAGATTGTATCCACCTTTTGCGTTTAAGTTCTAAATACAACTCTTCCAACTCTCCGTTAGACTCTGCTGGAAAGAGGTTGCGGAGGTGGGATAGCCACAAGTAGGGCTTACTGGATTTTCCACAAATCCCAGTCTTCTTGCCCACCCATTTCGCCCACGACGTTGGCTCTTTAAACACGTTTTTGAAAAAGTTGGTCACCCCTCCTTCGTTGAAGTAGGAGGGGTTTGGCCGGAGACCGCTAATGAAGCCGAGATCCATTGCAGTCATCACAAAATCCTTGCATGGTCTCGATGGGAGTGAAACCTTCAATTCAAATGACGCGACAACTGACTGTTTTGTCTCGGATGAGGATGTTACCTGCTGCTTGGTCCTCTCAGTCGGGCTATCTTTCTTCAAGTAGCTTTCGTATTGGTACACAATTGAGAGGACTTCGTATTTATATCTACATTTCGAATGAAGAATTGATTGAATGTCGCTTCGGTACACTTCGAAATCCAGAGTGAGCTCAAGCTTCTCCTTTGTCCAATCCGTGGACTGAAGGATCCCCTCTTCATCAACAATGCTACTTTTTACCAACATGTCAAATATTTTTGCAGAATCCTCCTCCCCAATCCCCTCTATCATTTTGAAGACGCCTTTTCCAATTTTGTGGTACTTTTTCAATTCCACATTTCTCAACTTGCTAATGTTTACGTAGCCCACCTGCTCGTAGCACAGTTGACCGGCCTTCCTCAACGAAATGAATTTTTGTTCCTGTTGAAAATCGGCCTTGTCCCCTTTCAAAATCTCCTTGTGACCACAGTTATCGCTCATATCCGACCCGTATTTGGATAGGAAGGGGCGCTTGGATTGAATCCAAGGGGTAAACTCATTCTTCTTGTTTTCCCGTTTCTTGCCAGTTTTTTTACTAGTATCATCTTGAGAAGAAGAATCATCACCCATCCCTTGGACAACTGCAAACGTTTGCACACTGTCCAGACAATTAGCAATCTGCTTCCAAAAGTCGCCCCGTGACGGAAAGTTTAGCTGCGTTTTCAACTGTTTTTCCACCGCAGGGACCAGCAGTCTCCCATCGAACCCCTCGAGAATCTCCCGCGTCTCATTTCTGCTCATGCAAAAGGACTCTGCCAGCTGCTGGATTTTCTCGGGATCAAACTTGAAATTAAATTTGGCCTGGAGCAAGGCTCCTTGTTCCAGCAAATAGTCGCACAAGTACTCCCTTGCATTTTCACCACACACTGGGGAGAAATCCTGCGGGAGGATCCTATCGTTTCCGGTGATATTGTCGATGGAAGTCCTATACAGACCAATAAGCTTCATAACATTCTCCTTTTGCTTTCGGTAGCCATTCCCGTGCAGAATTTTCTGGGAATCCACGCACTCAATTTCGGTGATTGTACTTGCATAGGATGACTGCCTGATTCGACTTTCATCCAATTTCAAAGTCAGGTTTTGCACAAGTCTCCGAAACTCGTCCGTCTTCCAGTCCTTTTGTTTCAGTTTGCAGTACACTTGGTAGTAGAGTGCCACTGTGGAATGGTCCTCTTCTTCTTCCACTACTTTCTTGAGGAAGGCTTCTGCCCTCCGGTGTTCCTTCCTGGTGGCAAAGCATTTTGCCACTTTAATTAGTAGAGCAGGCTCGTGAATGAGAGTCAGCGCGTAATCTTCAATTCCGGCAGTATTCCTAATGCCCACCATGCTCTTTGTCCAGGCCCAGGTGTCTCGCAGCCATCCAGGGTCCTCATACCTGTTGCTGATCTCTTCGTACTTTCCAGTCATTCTCAGAAACTCCTGGGTTAGCGCCCTCTCGTCCGTTTCAAATTTGTGAAGCCCTTTGTCGAACATGGTCTCTCGACTAGGATCCTGCTTTGAGAGGAGAACTGTGGAATAGCGGTCTAGCCAGAACGCCCAGTCGTCCAACAGGCTGTACATGACGAGCTCCTTAACTTCCCTGATATTTCCCTCCAACATCTTTCTACTTTCCTCGCAGTTTGACTTTGATGCAGAGTGATCTTGAATGTACTTGTAAGCCTTGTCCAGGGCAGACGTGAGTTGCTCATAACTTTCCTGGAATGTTTCAAAGATTTCTTCCTCTTTTCGAATCACATTGTTGTAATACGAGGAGATGTCCGTCACTCGGCCAATTTCCAAGTCGTCTCTCTGAATTTTCAAGTTGATCGCATCCCCCGCAAGGGCTTTGCCAGTGGAAGAAGAAGAGCTGGTAGAAAGGGTATCGAGGAAGATTAGCCTTCCAGTGCCAGGATCTCCACACCGGGCCGCTCTCCCGAATGCCTGTTGTTCCACCCGAAGGTTCTCCGGGAGGTAAGATAATATCACGTGGAGACCTCCGTTCTCCTTCAGTTTTCGGGACAGCTTGATGTCTGTGCCGCGTCCGGCAAGATTCGTGGCAATGATGACATGATTTTTCTGCAGGGTCTGACCCTCTTCGGTGACCTTGAATGTTTCATAATCCCTCCTGTACAATTCGATGGAGTAGGTGACTTTCTGCGAGGTGAAATGGGCTTGGAGAACTTCGGCTTCTTGGACAGTTCCACAAATGATTAAAACCGAGCGCCCGCACTCCAGCTTGTCTTGAGTGTCTTCAAAAATGTTCCTCTTCCACCCACTCGCGTCTCTGGAGATGATTGGCTCCTGTTCGATAAATTGCTTTGGGAGAGCGAGTGGCATGGACAAAAACTCAACCTCGTAGGTACTCTTTAAAAAGTTTCGGTCAGAGTCAGTCCCAATTGTGCCCGTCAGCCCAAAGACTCGCGTATATTTGTTAAAAAAGGAAATATTTGAAATAAAGACGGCCTTGAGACTCATCAACGACAGCTTGCAGCCATGCTTCAACTGCAAAAATTGGTGAAGGGCTTCGTTCCACTGGGATTCCTTTAAATCCACTCCAGTGTCCAAATCTAGTATCATTATTTTGGGGTTTTTGTCCAAGTCGGTTTTCGACCGGTCCACGTCCACCACGTATTCCTTCCCCTCCGTCAACTGAGTGGCTTGAAACGCACTCTTGACCCAGGAGTACAAATGGTGTTCCACAAAGGGCTTCAAATACTTCATCACCTTGATCCGTCCCGGAGTTTCCATTTGCTTCTTAATGAGATACTCGAGCTGCCGTTTAACATCTTCATAGGCTTCCGGTAACGTCTTCAAAATGCTGGGACAATCCCTCCATCGAGCAATTATCCTGCCGGACCCGTTAATGAGCTTCTTTGTTAGCATCCAGTCCCAGAGACCCTTGACTTCCCCACCATCCACAACCGAAAGCAGGTCTTCCGCAGTAATGGTTGGGTGGATGGAACTCATCACAAGCTCGTGAATCATGACTGGGTGAAACTCCCCCGAGTTCACCGTCCTCACCACATTCAGCCAAATGAAGACGAAAAGGGCTTCCAATGAGTCCAAATCGGGGGGTTGGTGGGACAGGTAGAGGACACTGTTCCCCTTGTCCAAGAACATGCTGTCCACCTCGTCCACAATCACGTTCGAAAACCCTCTTGCGCCCCGGATATTCTGGTTGTAGAAGCGGTCCAAGAGGTAGTCCCTCTCAAAGTGGGTGGCCTCCCCGTAAACAACATCGCACTGATAAGCTTTACTCCGCTCCTCCTGACTGTCACTTGTGACCTCTCCCACTGTCAACCCGAATGCACTGAAAACGCTTTGGTAAGCGATGGCGTCTCGTTGGGCGAGCACGCCGGAACTTGTGACCACGTCAATTTTCTGACCAAAGAGAGACCGAACTATAGCCACTGTTAAGACTACACAGGTTTTCCCCTCCCCAGTGGCAATTTGGGATAACAAGTTTTTCCCCCGAGAGCCGAGTAAGAGAGCGGAAATTATGGCAAACTTTTGGGTAGGTCGAAGACAATATCCAAGTTTCTGATTAATTATAGAGTCAACTGCCTGGACCACTTTTGCTTGAATCCATATCGACTCATCTGTTGATAAGGCTTTTCCTCGTATTTCGGATTTTAGGTCCGATAAATTAAATTTGGTAGTTTGCAGATTAGCCGACATCCAGTTTATGATTTCTACAACCCTGGCAATGTCTTCAGGGGATAAGGTCGTATTGGAATCGGACTCGACGATTTTACGAATTTGGGACAAACTTCGCGTGGGCCCAGATCCCGATGACATCTTAGCCCCCAAATCTTTAAACCACCTTTCAACTGTAGAGCTCTCCCTCAGCAATTTAATGACTTCAAAGTCTAATGTCCACAGGCCGCCGTAGAAATTTGATAAAATTTGAGTTATAATCGCACATTTCCCCTTCTCACTGTGCCTGTTCCTTCCCAGGACCGTATCTAAATCATCCAGCAGGAGCCTAACTTCCTTCGACTTTTCGTTGTACAGCGAGTGGAGATAATAGAGCGCTTGACTAATTTTATTGTTCTCCTCGTCCCATGCCACATTCGGCAGCATTTCCAGTTTGGAAGCGATGAATAACTTTTTGAGTTGATAAGGCCACTGAGCCCTTCCCACCCCTTCCAACTTTCCAAAATCCATCTTGTCATTTAGCTCAAATGTTCGGATTAGTCTCAGAAATTCGAGAAATGCCCCCTTTTCATTATTTTGGAACTCGGAGGCTGTATCAATGAGCTGAACAATGCATGAAATCAGTTTTTCTGGCAAGTCACTTAACAATGTCCTCCAAGTCTTTACGTCTGAGGAACGAACTTCTTCAAAGTAATCCTCCAGACAAGTTATGCAAATTTCGCGGATCCACTCTGACTCCGGGTAGGTGGCAATTGTCCACAGGAACGGAGCCAATAATGTCTCAATATTGCTACCATCCCTCAAGTTAAATTCAGTAATTTTTGTGAATGCCAGTCGTGTTCTTTGAAACGTGTCCGCTTTGGATTGAGTCATTTTGATTCGATCGCAGAAAACTTGGAGGAGCAAGGGTGGCCAACTGAGAAGCGCTGTTTCCACCACCAACCTTTCATCCTTGTCCTCAAAACTCTCTGAAACTTGCCGAACAACAGATAAAGCATCGCTTACTTTACTCTCACTCGACTCTTTCTTTAACGGCCCCTTCACTCCATACTTCCCATTCTTGATGTAGGCCTCCAGCTCAGCCTTTTTATTGAGGGAGTAAACCTCCCCCACAATGTTCTCTATCCGGGTGTAAACTTGACTCATGTCCCTCCTCCTGACTGGAACCATTATGGAAAATTCATGATCCTCACTCACCGCAATGCGCAGGTCCACACTAGGACGACCGCGAGCAGCATCAATGGGGATGTCAAGGGGGATGCACGCAGAACTGGAGTCGTGGCTCAGGTACATTTCCACAGATTTCCCCTCCACTGCTGCAACCAACTTCAAGTCGCTTGTCAGAAATGGGATTGAAGGTTGTGCCAGAAAGTCAATATACTCCTCAATTGCCTTCGAGTCCGTTAGCAATTCCTCCCAATCAAATTCTTCCGGTTCCGCATAAAACTCTTGAGCATACTTGTTCAGCGTCTCGGTGGGATTCTTCTGAGCGCTTTTACTTTTGTCTGCAGACTTATTGGAACTCCTCTTTTCAGAAGGTGGCTTACTTTCATCTTCGAAATAGGCGAGGATCGATTCCCGGAGATATCCCAGTATGTTCGTTCTACCGGCAAAGGGCGCCTCTTTTTTGAGCTGGTCACAGACCTCTTTCCGGATTCCAGTAGGCGCCTCATAGTATCCCAAGTTGTTAACTTGGCCAAATAGCGCGTGCAAAGCGGAATTGTAAGATTTGGTGGAGGTGGGATGCTTCACATAATCCACTTTGGTCTTACTCCAGTTTTCCCACTCGGGTGTTATCGCTTCCCGAATTTCCTGAAGTTAACTTGGCCAAATATCGCGTGCAAAGCGGAATTGTAAGATTTGGTGGAGGTGGGATGCTTCACATAATCCACTTTGGTCTTACTCCAGTTTTCCCACTCGGGTGTTATCGCTTCCCGAATTTCCTGAAGTGCTTGGGTTCTCAGGACACTCAATCGTGCGAATTCCTTCGTGGCTTGACTCCCATTTTTGAATGACCCAGCTGCCCTGGGTCTTTTCTTTCTGGGAAATTTAGCAAAGGAAGGTGGTGGCTTGTTCATCTTTACTTTGGTTGCCACTTTCCTGTGGTTCCTTTCGTTTTTGATTAGGTTTCGGCTGGAGGACATGACATCTTTCAGTATCTGCTCAAATTCGGGGGTTCCCAATTGAGTGCTCCATGAGCTATTCCTCACTTGGTCTGCATACAACTCCAAAATCTGGCTCGTATTAATATCAGTCTTCCTCGTGGCAGCCACATTCACCTTTGTTTTCTTTTGTCTTCGTCGTCTCTGCTCGATTGGCTGAGGTGGGTCCCTGGAGGTGGTGTGAAGTTTTCGCCACGTGTCATAATAGGGACACCAAGCGCTGCTTGTCTGCTCACTGCTGTAATCCCTAAACTCAAATGTTCCAGGACCATAATAATTGGCTCCTTTCCAGTACATGCAATCCACATAGCCCACGTCCCTCCCGTTGGCACCGCAGTCACCCCGAGCACCATTGTCCCCGTCATCACCGGCATCTCCATTCGTCCCCTTCTTGGCACCGTATCCTGGCGAGCATTCCCACTTGTAGGAGGTCCCATTTAAATAGTTGGCTGTGAGTGTTCCACCATAGCCTCCTTCTCCCCCACACCCACCAGATCCTCCAAATCCTCCAAGCTGACCTGGCTCACCAGTTGCCCCTTTTACCAGGATGTACGAATGTCGGGTAATATAGGCAAAGTAGTTTTTATAGTAGTCTGCAAATTCAATGTGGAGTCCGGAATCAGTGGTGCCTCGAATGTAGCAGCCGTACGTGCCTGCCGGCAGTGGGGCGTCGCTGTTCAAATTTCCGGTGGAAAGGTCTATGTCGTCTGTCCAGCGCTTTTCAAAGGTTGTTATTGCTCTCATGACATTTGGGATTGTTCTTTGTCTCGTTCTACACGCATCCGCTCCAGCCGTTTTTGCCGGAGAATCAAAGTCGCTCTTTAGTTTGCTTAGGGACATTTCATCACCGGGCTCTCCATTCCTCCCATTTTTACCATCTCCTCCGTCTTGTCCGCTCCCGCCATCCCCGCCATTTGTTCTAAATGTGAGTAGGTTGAGTCGGACGAATTTGTCCGCTATCAATACGCCATATCCTCCACTCTCTCCAGGCTCTCCATTTTGTCCGTCACTCCCGTCCGAGCCACTTTTGGTTCCATGGGGGGCTGGATTATGACTCGCATTTAGCCCATCCTCCCCGCTCAAATCCCACACTGTATTTGGCACAATAACTTCAATTTTCTTGGAAATCACAACCAGGTTCTTCCCGTGCCACCGAGATTTCTTAAGGTCACAGTTGACGTAAATCACTTCCACCGCCACAATATGGACTTCTTCCACGATGCTGTTACCCCTAAGATTTTTCTCAATTTCTTTAATGCACTCGGACAGCAGCATGATTGGCTTCCGACAGACCAGTGTACGTTTCCCATGTTGCCGCACCTTGGATATGGACAAAGGTTCCAGCAATTGGGAAACTAATTCCATCCCTTTTTCCTTGCAGTCTTGATGCAGCAGAGGTTCACTGGCTAGATCGGCCAGCAAATCGTCAAGTTGCTTTTCTTTTAGTTCGGCCTCTTTCTGGAATTCTCCAGCGAGATCGGAATTCTTTTTCTTGTATGCTTCCCACAATTCTGTATTCTCCCGTTCCGCATGCGCTGGAGCCCCATTTGAACAGAGAAATGCATTTTTCACCAAAAGCAAGCCTTCTTTAGTTAACTCCAGGAGGGTTGCAACCTTGTCAATGCTCGCTGTTGCCGATGTTGCGGAGTTTCGAACAGCGTGTGCTACAGCAACCTGGATATTCTGAAGGATACGGGATTTGTCGTCCACTGAGAGGAGACGTGTCTCCAAAATTATTAGCTGGAAGTAAGTGGAATTAGTAATGGAGTCTGGCAAGTCGTTCAACTTCCTGGAGGAAAATGTTTTAGAAGCTACGTCTCGAAGGATATCTGCCGACCACTTTTGAAGCCTAGAGTGGATTTCGTTTTCCAGGTGTTGCTGGCAGTACTTGAAGTACTTGTACTCCACATAGTTTTCCAAAATGGAGACAAGATGTGGAAGCCCATTGGATAAAAGGATGTCCCTTTTAATGTCGGACAGTAACGAGCCATGACTCACAAGGGAGTAGATTTTTCCCCGGATTCGCTTTCGGTCTACAAGCATCTGACATGACAGGAAATTTCAGCAAATGGCATAATTATTATAAATTTTAATGTTGAATGCAAGCTTTCAAGCTTTTCGTTTCAAAGTACCTTACATTTCTTTCTAGTTTATCGCAGGTAACAGATCTGGCATTCCGGTTATTAGCCCACTTTGTTCAGCTCTCCAGAAACAACATGCTTGTTCCGTCTGCAGCCAGTTCTAATGCATGCCGGAACACCACACTCTGCACCACACCGAACACTATTGTGGATGGTCTGGTCCTCTGGGTCTGTCTGTAGTGTGCTGGTAATGGAAACGCTTATAAACTTATAAATGCATAGGATGCACTACTCGCAGAGATTATCAATTTATTTTGCAGTACCGAAGAGGAGAAACCCACTGTCTTCGTGGTACACCCCGCTCTTGATCTTATATACTACGAGAAATAATGTGTAATGCAGACGTTTGCCATCCTTGCTGACGTTCCCGTAGTGTAAGTTCTGGCAAAATTCCAGTGTTGTGAAGTAGGTGTGTTCAGGACGGAATATATTTCGTTTGTGATGCACAGTGACTTCTGCAAACGTTCGTACTTTGAATTGCTTTTATGTGTTCTGAAATCTTGATGGATTTATTGTTCAGTGGAAAATGAATCACCTTCTTCCAATCTGAGGATAGAATTAGATCCATTTCCATACACTCTGATGAGCTATCATCACCCACAGCCTACGAGTGCGAGTATGGAATGTTTATGCGAATTGCAAGATGCCATAAGTACTTTTGTGAATCAGAGTGCGATACGGACAGTAACACGAGGAACGAGACTACTTGCACGAGTTGCACATCTACAGAGAGAGAGAGAGAGAGAGACCCATGCCATGCATCCGATTCGCAAACACTTTCTTACAATACACTTCTACCAAACCAACTGGTTAGTGTTAGATTAGATGTACATTCCAAAGCAGACATACAGATTGACATAATGTTTAAGTGCAAAGTCCAAGTCGGTTCTGCTTGGGTTGGGTAATGGTAAAAACCAAAGTGGCTCATGCATCGTGTGTGCTTGTGATGTCCTTGGGAAGGGAATTTACGACATTTTGCTTTCTACGCAACTTGGAGACTATCGTTTAATGTGGAACAAAAATGTTGCCATTCCTGGAACTTGGTTGGATGATCAGACAATTAGTCAGGGAAGTACGTACGACATGTAGTGACATTCTGGAAGTGACAAAACGATTAGGCGCTCACATTTTTGTTTTAAGTAGATCTGGCAGGCACTCACACATTATTATGCTTACTTCCAATTATTCCGGAGCTCCTCCAATGTTCAAACCCCGAGTCGAGATCATTTGTCTCTTATAGAATCCCAGGGAAGTAAGCAAACTTTTGTCTTCCCTGCGGGGAAATGAAACATAAGTACCAAAACGATTCGGAGATAATGCCCATTGTAAGGAAATCCCGATCTCCGCCGCGCCGTTTCTTCAAATTATAGTCTTTCACCTCTGATCTGATCATTGAACAGCAGTCGATCCCAGTCAGCAGTATTTGGTTTGTGTGTGGACTGACGGTCTGTGTCATCCTAGCATTTCCTGACGTCATCAGCCTCATGCTCATCTTCAGGAGTCAGGAGGCGATACAATTGCCATTGCTCAATTTTGTGGCCACGATAATAAGCCATTTTGATGACCCATACTAAGACTGAATGAACTTTTACGGATATATTATGATAACCTGCCTCTCTGCCTATAATTCGGAACGGATAAAAGTAGCGTGGATCGTGAATCTGCTCTGATGTCATTCATATCATAATCAATCACATGGTAATTATATCTCTGACTGCTGCAGCAGTTGCCCTTTGCAATACGTGTAGAGGTAATAGTTACACCATGTCGTCTGCAGTAGCATTGGAGGAGTGCTCACTTTGTTGCCAAACGTTGTGTCTGGGGTAAGTTGAGAGGACCGCGAGAAGCCCATTTCTTCTACGACGTCTTCAGATGTTTCGGGAATAATACACAAGCCTAGCCTAGCCAGCCACACTCAAAACAAACGCAAAAAATACAGGTAAATTGCGTCATCTGGACTGGTTTACATCATATAGGTTCATATTTATATGGAGAGTGAGTGAAAGTTCACCTGCGAAGCAAAATTATTAAAATTAATTAAAACCATATTTACCAATTTACCTGTATTCAAAAGGAAGGATTTCCGAGTCCCAGCCCAATTCGCCAAAAGCTCTCATTTCCATTACGGCTGATTCACTTGTGTTTTCTCCAGCATTTCCTTTTGCTGAATTTCTTCAAAATTGTGAGTGCGTCTTTACAAACGAAAGCTATAAAAAGTATTTAAAACAACGGCCAGATTATTATTGTTTATTTCCTGCTTCCTACATCCGACACACAAGGTATCGCCTGGCTGCTGCTGGCGTGAAGAAACACCACCAACACACCTCCTGGAACAAAAGGTAGTAGGTAGATCCACACGTGACAAGTGACAAAAGGGTCGGGAAGACGATACCTCTGACCTTGTCTGGGTTGTCTCAATGTATGTACGTATAATTTCGAAGGAACTCATTTTCAAACCTTTTTGTTACCTATATTTGCAGGCTTGATTATTATTGAAAGGTGACCAGAGAGAGAACTGGAGTGGAGTGATCATCAGTTTTTACAATGTTGAGCACACTTTGTCGAGTTGCTGTACTGCCTGCAAGGCTTCCAGTCAACCTGAAAGCGTTTATTAACGTAACGACTCCTGGACAAGCATTTAAGAATCAGTTTGTTACTGGGACGGTACGCTCATTCAAGACTGACACCGCCCTCCTCAACCAGCAGAACAATGAGAGGCACTTTATGCGAAGAGCAAAGGAGAAAGTGGGGTTGAAGGATAGAGCACTTGGTCCCACTTCTGGAGCTCCATTTCAAATTGGTTAGTATCTAGTACTATAGTTTTAAAGGGAGGTGAGTACGTAGGGTTAATGAATTGGTAGCATATAAGAGGCATTTTTTATTATTGTTTGGGATTTTTAGGACAAGGAGTCCTTGCTGGTGCGTCAGTATTTGGCCTTGGAGCCCTTTGCTACTATGGACTCGGATTATCAAATGAAGTTGGAACCAGTGCTTCGGACAGATCACTAATGTGGCCCGAGTATGTACGACAGCGCATTAAGGATACTTACCTCTACTTCGGAGGCTCATTGGCATTCACTGCAGCCACGGCATTGGCGGCATTCAGATCTCCAGCAATGATGAATTTGATGATGAGAAATACCTGGCCGGTAATGCTGGGCAGCATGGCAGCGATGATTGGCACTGGAATGGTTGTTCGAGGAATGCCTTACAAGGAAGGATTCGGTGCGAAGCAAATTGGATGGATGGTGCACTCTGGTGTAATTGGTGCCGTTTTAGCACCCATTTGCCTTTTGGGCGGACCCTTGTTGATGCGTGCGGCTTACATGACCGCTGGAGTTGTTGGAGGTCTCTCAGCGATCGCATGTTGTGCACCAAGTGAAAAGTTTCTAAATATGGGAGGTCCTTTGGCTATTGGCCTAGGTGTCGTTTTTGCTTCTTCACTCGGTAATGTTGTTTTAAAACCGAAATATATTTAATAATATTTTGATTTATTAAAAATGTAAAATGCTAATGGTAATTTATTTGTGTGGATTTTGCAGGATCCATGTTTGTGCCAGTAACCTCTGCTCTCGGGGCTGGACTCTACTCAATTTCATTGTACGGCGGACTTGTCCTCTTTTCTGGATTTTTATTATTCGATACTCAGAGGATTATCAAGTATGCAGAGTCAGTTCCACCAAACTCAGTGCACAGATACGACCCAATAAATGCGTAAACCAATACTAAGTTTAATTGTTAAACTTTTACAATGTATCTTCCCAGAATACAACATGATGATTATGATTTATTCCTTTCGTAGGTCGATGTCAATTTATATGGACACTATCAACATTTTCATTCGCATTGCCCAAATTTTGGCGATGGGTGGTGGCCGAAGAAAATAATCAGTCTAATCAACAACCGCGACTCGTTTTAAATTTACGTGTAAACAACAAACGGCTATTTTATAGTTTAGTTTATTCATGCAAAGCAGTCATTATTGCGCTATTAGGCTTTCTCTTGCACACCTCAACAACTGTGTAACGAAATAAAGTATGATCCTTGCTGTGCAAATAAATTTTCAAATGTGTAGTGCAGTTTTTTTAATCTTTATGTATATTTTTGATGTGATAAAGTGATACCATTACAGATTCCAAAAACCAATCGTCAATCACGACATAATTACTTAGGAAGAATATTTTATGTGTGTCATCATGCACGTAAGGTTAACTAATAAATTACACTGGTTGTTGTATACTTTAGATTCCGAATTTTATACTAAAAAATATCACCACCTGAAACTGGTCGATAAAGTGGCGTGTTTTCGGAATGTTCCCAATGAATTCATAATTGTATAGTAGAAAAAGAAGTAAAAATATAGCGTGTTTCGTCGTATCGTTAAATTTTTTTCTCGTTACGTTACTCTTAAAGCTAGGTATTTTTTTCTCATTGTCAGTAGTAAACTAGTAAACTCTAACAAACAATCAAGTACAAAACAGCAACAACTTAAAATTCACACTTTATTATAATATCGTGCAACTAGTAGGCTCCTTCCGTCTTTTCCGATCTTTCACCAAATCCAGTCGGAAGGGTATGTTATCATTCCAATGTCTCGGATCCCTGCCTGCCAATCCCCCATGTCCATTGATAAAAGGCGTATACGTACGGTGAATCATTTGGCCATTAATAAGTGCCACCGGAGGGGGCAACACATTTCCCGGATACTTATTGGACCGACTCCGATGAAAGAGATTGTGATGTTGGGCATGCTGCTGATAGTTGTTGTTTTGCTGATGCTGATTAAAGTTGTTTTGCTTATTCTTCGAGAAAAATCCGCCAAAGGCTGAAGAGTTATTATTGTTATTATTATTATTCGGCGGGGGTGACGGTGTCGACGGGGTTGAGCCGTTAATTGGTTGGCTTGACTTGAGTATGATGGGATTCCTGAATAAGGATTTACCAGTCTTTGTATTGCTACTTTTGTTATTGTTACCATTCCCATTAATGAGCGTTATCTGATTGCCCTTTTTATGGTTGCCGTTTGTCGATATCAAGCCTTTCTGTTGGGATGATTTGTTGTTTGGGGGAAAGAGCGGAGAATGCAAGGAGTTCGCTTCGTTCATCATCACGGGATCAATATACGGGTCATGGGAGTCCATTCCCGAAACTTGGCTCAGGATACTGTTCATGTAGCTTTGGGCCAGGTAATTGAAAACTATGCTCACGTTAAGATCGTCCTTCACCGACGTCTTGATCAGTTTCGGGATTCCGAGTGAGCGTGCCATTCCTTCAAGCTCCGCACTGTAGCCACCATACAACACCACATCCAAAATAAAAATAATAAATCTCATTAAACCATCTCTAAAACAAATTGCATATATTTCCTTGCCAAAAAAGAGCAAAAAACGGTTTCTCCTCGGTATCATACCTATCCACAACGGATTCCTTCTGCAGATCAACCTTGTTAGCTACTATGACCATCGGAACATCTCCGCATTCCCGACAAACCTGAATTATCCCATAAATAGAAGACACACACGTCAATTTGCTCATGTTTTCTCCTCTACATTCACTCACTCCCATCATCATCTCATAATAATTTGTGTGCATCATCATATCATAGGTAATCAGCACAGCAATCTGACCTTATTCTTCCACTTGGGTAACGCGAGAAAAGACTCTTTGTCCGTGATTGAGCATGCCAACACGCAAGCATTCGCTCCTCTGTAGTAAGTCCTCGTGATTGCATCAAACTCCTCTTGGCCCGCAGTGTCCCACAACATTAGCCTCACGGGTTGATCATCCACGGGGATGATCCTCTCCAAAAAGTCTACCCCAATCGTTTTCTTATAGTCCCGAGTGAAAATGCCACGACAAAAGCGTTGAATCATGGACGACTTTCCGACCGAGCCATTGCCCACAATCACCACCTGAGAAAAGAAATAAGCACAAAAACACATTTTAGCCACAATATATTTATAAATATATGTCCTCACCTCACGAACGAATGCTTAATGAAAATATGTTTCAACCTTAAAAGCGAGCTCTTTTTCTTGGTTCACTAAATACCCATAATTACAATAATATTACTCTTAACAAGACAGCGTTTTAACAAAAAAAGCAAAAAGTAGCCACTTTTGTGGTAAACCGTAACCCATCCGCGTCCGCTTTGTGAAAGGCACCACAACAGCTCAACTCATTTCCACTTTTTTTTCTCTATTTTTTTCTCTTTCAGCGTAAGTAACAATTTAACTGGAGTATAATAGTTGTAGACTACAGCCATTATGAGCTCCCAACATGCCGTCTTTCAATTTAGGACACCCCATAAATCCCCAAAACACTCATAATCTCTGTATTTTAAAGAGTGATTTCGTGAGTGTCGTTTGACCAACAAAACCTGGTGTTCGGCTCGTCGGCACACGCAGCAGCCCAGTTAGAGGTAATGAGCGTTTTAGATTAAATCCCATACATCTCTTTACAGTTAGTTACCTATGTTTTAATTATCCGCGTGATTTGTGGAGTCCGTTTAGTGGAAAGTACGTTTTGGTGCGATATGATAGTTCGTTGTGTCTCTCTTGACATGAGAGGAGGAACGCAATAACTTGAAGCAATTAGCCGTTTCATCGCCCAACATCATTATCATGATGTACTGCATCGCTGTTGTATATTTAAAAGGCTAGTAGTGCTGCTGCCCAGGTGTGTTTCCGTACTTGAGATACTCCTCCTCACAATATGTTTTTCTTGAGTGGTCTGATTTACGACTTGAAATAAATAAACCTCTTTTTCTCCCTTGAATGATTATGAGCACACTGGCGACAGGACAGGATGTATTATACTACTCTGCTTTTGCCTTGGGTGTATATCATTTCACTCCTTACAGATTTTACGTCAATTTATGCAGTTCATAATTCAATGTCAACTCTTTTTTCCTGTGGATTCAGGCCGTGTGACGGAGCATGATTCATTTTCAGTACCATGAGCCGAAGATGATGATGAGGAGTGATCATCATCATCAATTTTCATATGCTTTCTCGTCCTGTCACCCCGTGCGGAATATCTTGAGGCTGGGATCATCACACACGCTATTTTTCTCTTGCTAGCAGATATTTTCCCTAATTTCATTGATGGTGCACAAGAATCATAACTCAGGTAATCATCACTTGCAGCGGTATTTAAGATCGGTTTTTGCTGCTATCATTTTCTTTGTTCATTAAAAATCAGCATCCTTATCTCGCATGCTCACGCTGAGGTACCCTTTCCGTTTTCTGGCTTGTGGCTATTAAGCCATAAGTCAATAATCGTACATCATCATTGTCAAATATGCACATTATACGACTCATATATGTCACACAAAAAACAGATATACGCTCTGCTGAGGATGATGATGATGAGGTTCATGGGTGTTCTCTAATTTTCTACTTGCGAACTGCCTTCTTCTATTGATGATTGCCACAATCAAAAAACCGAGCTGATTGAGTGCATGTGAATGACCAGGTAAAAATCAATAAAAGCTTTGAGCCTCTCATATATTCCATTAATTTGTCGTTGTCGATTTCACAAACTGATTTTTTTTCTTTCTAAAGAGGAAAAGCTCCAATGATTGCCATCTTGACGGGGGAGATTTCACGTCAACTGAGCTCGCTCACAACGAAACTTTAAGACGCCAAAAAGGCTGAAATGGAACAACGGAAAGGATGTCCGAAAGTGAGTCAGATGGACAAGGATTTCAAATCTGATAATGAGGCTTATGCATATAATTTGTGTTTTGACAAAGAGTAGAAAAAGAAAATCTCTCTTTTTGAAAGGTGATCCGACAGGTCGCTCCTCTGAATTTGTTCCAAAATCCCATGTACCCAAACGATGTTGACCATCATGACGTACCGTGACAATTTTCGCTTATTTTTTTTTCTTCGATTGAATGAACCTCCTACGTCATCATCTCGTCATTGAGTCGAGGTGCAAATCTGTCTTGAGGACACACGCAACATGTTTTCCCATGCAAATGCTGATAATTATTGAAAAATGAACTAATAATAACACTCATTCTTGTACACTCTGCCAGAGTTTACAAAAAAAAACGTTTTGTTGGTAGTCGCCATTGTCCATCTCGAAGAAATGCATCTGTGAATGAATCAAGCCTCGTCCTAAATTACATTCAACTGAGATTTACCCCTTTGTTACGGCATTTTTAGGCACACATATTCCATCTTCGTTTTTCTGCATGCATGCATGCATGCAATCCCTCACATGCAAATGGAGGTGAGGGTATGATGCATGCTGTCGAGAAAATTATATTATTTGCGAATAAAAATGTGAGACTTGGTTGTACACACTTATTTATTGTTGGATTGTATGCAAAGTACTAGGAATTGAGGAGAGGTTTTGAGTAGAGTAAATGACTACATGAGAAACTGCACTTTGTGATATGTGTCCGATATCCCGCATGAAGATTTTGCGTATTTGCATTTCAAAAGAATATTAGGCCTGCATGTCTACACAGATAGAGTGCTCGAGTGCACAAAATTAAATACAGTTTACAAAGACAGCGCATAATTCTGCAGTTGGGAATAAAATACGCAGACATGTAGGAATAACCCTGTGGGACTGTGTGCACACATAATTTTGCTTTCAACTCCTTGAAAGTTGAAAGAGCATATGGGCATATTGCACGTCTCGTTCGTCTCTCTAAGTAAGAGCACCTCCACTTTTCTTCTCCGCCCCACATGTTTTTTTACTCATTGTTGTCGAAAGCATATTTTGAAGAAGGAAACTCTTTTTTTTGTGCTCGCCCATTTCACGCACATTTAGGTGTAGTGGGTGACGACGACGATGTGATGATGTGACATGGTGATAATATCGTCAAAATGCAGAGAGTGTGCGCTTAGAGACTCCTTCGCCTATTACCACCTACTACAACAACATGTTCAATTCTTCGAGTGAGTGAACTCACTCAGTCGTCGTGATGCGAATAATAGAAAACGAGAATAGAATAGTTTTTTTTTCTGAGCTGCCAGTCCTCATCAAGAAATTAGCATTTCATTGTCAGCTTGTGACCGGATCTTATGAAGATATTAAGGAACAAAAAAGTGGGTATGCCTTCTTTCCTCCGAAGGAGATGCAAAAAAAAGATTTCAGTTTTCAATAAGCCAACCAGACCCTATTGTCGCTAATTGAAGGCATACGCTGTTTTTCACGATGATGACGATGACACCCTGCATGAGTCCCTTCCAAGGACTGCATTATTGAAGACAGCAGTTGTTTTGCATTTTTGCATATTAAGTCAAATACCTGCCCATAAAATATGCGTATGCTTTACTCAGCCATCAAGATGAATCTTATTTGAGAGAGGGAGAGAGAGAGAGAATACAATTGATGAAAGTGGATCGCACTCAGCGTCTCACTCTTGGCGTCAATATAGGATTCCGCCTCGATAGAAATGTGTGCAGTTTGTCAGCGTGGGCTCACATTTTGCAAATAAAATGATAATGGAGGAGCACAATATGAGGGCAGTAATTACCACAGGAAAACTGAAAATTATTATGACGTGTCTGATACAATGCGTCGTCGTATCATCAGCTCTCACAAGACATTTAGAAAAAACTAAATCTGGACCATCAACATCTCGCGCAAAAACTAGTTCACAACATCACTGTGTTTTGTTTTTATGCAGATCAAATCGCATCACGTAGGCTGGTTCCAACCCAATTGTAGGAAAAAACGGGATCTGTTCCCCCACAAAATCATCTTGCAAAATAAATCAGTCAGTTGTATGTGTTCTCACACAAATTCTTCTTGAACCATTCGCTCGCACTTGTTACCACACTTGAGTAACGCGAGACGAAATTATTATAGTAGTTACGTGAGCACACTCTAAAAATCTTTTATTGCATAAGTGGCAATCTGTACAAGGTAGAGAATTATAGATTTATTTTTTGCAGGTTTAATGAGTAATTAGGTAAGAATTCAAAATTTCTCGCTTTCTCGAGCAAAAGTTTAATGTACGAAGTGTGAGATGCGCTGTCAATAAAAGTCTAAGCAAAACAAAGTGCAGGCATGCATCACAAAAATGTTTGTGCGTGGTTGGACATGAAAAAACAATAAAAAAAGAGAATTACACGTTATTCTGCTGGTTTTAGACTAGAAATAAAGTCTATTGTGATTATGAAGTTCTAAGAGTGCGCGGGAGGCTGTGTTTTTTTTTTGGCTGTTGGCAAATTTTTATATTTTTGTAGTTTTTATATGCATACATTAACATATCGTTCGATGCGTGTCATAAACCAGACGAATATGTGCAAACAATGGATAGTTTAAGAGTGTGCCACATAAAAATGCACCTAAACTTTAAGGAATATTTTAGCTAGAAAAATAAACAAAAATATATACGCAGTAGCTCGACAAGTGAGGGAAAGCTACTGGATTCGTACTCAATAATAATATTCATAGTTTTTATGTATTCCTTGTGATATGTATGGCGGTCGAAAGTTGAAAAGGTGATTACAATTAGCGTCTGTTAATTACGCTCTTATTAAAATTGCCGATGCGATTACCATATACCTATACGGTGGTGTACTATGTACCTTACAAAATGGAAACGTTTATCGGGGAAAAAATACATACCTATATATTTTATTGCTGATGCCACTTCCGCCAAGTGAGCCATGCAATGCAATGCAGCATAATAGAAAAGTGTTGGAGATCAAAGGGATTTGTAAAATCTCGCAACAATTTGCAATACACGCTTTATTTATTAAAGTAGGTGACTCGGGAAAAATGTGCAGATATACTGGCTTCCTACTTATCTTTTAAGAATATTTTACGTTGGGGTTTTATCAGTTGAAAACAAGAAGCAGGATATAATTCTATCTTGACTAACTAGAAGTTCTTTTTTGGAGATTAAGATAGAGGCACATAATATAATATTTATATTATAACTCCTTCCGATAAATGGAAAACATGACACCCAGTAACACAGATTGGGATAAAAGCCTTTGCAAAGAGGTGGTGCTGAGAAGCGACAGCTCAGTCAGTCGTATTAGTCGCGAGGCGTTATTGCGACTTGAAGGTGGATGTAATATATGGGCATTTTACACGATAAGGAAATAACAAGAGATATAATGTTGATAAGAAAGGGAAGGGAAAATGGGACAGTGATCCTGTATGCACACAGGTCACTGTCATACTAATAATAATATAAACCTTTGAAACCGGAGATCATAACTTTGTACTCAAAATGACTTGAGGAATAATTTAATGTATTCCTGATGGACATCAGGAGGAATCTCTTAATGGTATTATCCGCCGATTACGTATTATATACTACCCGAGGTACCTCATGTAATAAGTTTTTACAAAATATTTAATCCGAAAAACCCCCCAAAACTTTCTGTCAGGTTTATTACTAGAATATATATTTTTCAACTGAGGATAGCGTAGTAGATCTAATTGAAATATTCTGATTCTGAAAGGAACTAAATAGAGAATTGTGGAGTTGACGGTTGGATGAAGATCAAGGACAACCGATTTTCTTTTAAAAATTATTGCCTTACCGGAAACAGTCGTTTTTATTGTAGTTTTCAAGCAGACCATAATAAATATCGCACCCACGCATGCCATGTGGATACAAGAAAATGTGCAATATATTAAATTTTCATATTCTTGTATTCCCCTGTACCATGACCAGAAATGGGCAGTAACAATGAGAAAAAAACGGAACTTTCTCATGCGTGGTTACATTACGGTGGAATGATCATGATGAATAATATATGGTGTACTATTTTCAGAAGAACGTAATGCAATTAATTCTTATAGTCTGGCTACTTCCTTCCTACTTTTTTCCCGTGAATATATGATCCCATGCCATAAACCATCTATCTATTCTACATACTCATGTAATAAGTAAAATGCAAAGTCGTGATGGATTGCGGACTAATGTACGCCACGTGAGGTATTTCTATATATGATACATTACAACAACCCTTAATTTTACTCCACTGCAGCGGTTTTTGTTTTCAAACAATTCACCTGGAAATTAGTGTCTATTCAATGCAAATTGATAATTGCACTTCATTAAGATTTAAGTGAGCCCCGAGAACGCATTTTAATTTCCTACGGAAATCCCACACAATGCAGAGGAGCAACTTTTGCCCATACGTAATTTTCTTAATTGGGTTTTCATTAACACCATCTCAGGTCGTAATTGGGTTTCAGGTGTGAACATCCCACTTTCAAACTAGATTATGACTAAACACAGTTTGACGTTCGTTAGCTAGAAATCGTGGTGGTTTCCGGTGTTTTCGCGGAAGGCTACAAAATTGACTGATTGACGGGATCGGTGGGATACCTTCAATTTTCATTCATTTTTTTTTTTTCGTTTTACAACGCTCGCTAATCACACATCTCTCTCTCTAGGAGAAGTACCGAGTACCTGCAAGTAAAGCAAGTCCGTCACGTGTAAATTAATGACCAACTTTGATAAAACGCAAGTCCTCGTTTTCCCTTTCTCACTCAACTCACTCGACTTTTTTCGTCACGCGGTGTGCGACGACAATTGTGAAAATGTTTATTTTTTCGAAAAGAAAGAGAATTTACGACTCTTGCAAATTGCAAATGAAGGGTTAGCTATAGTACATCCATAAGTTTTTTTAAAGAAGACTGTGTGGGTAAAGGCGGAGGACCACCAAGTAAGCTATTAGGATTGGGCATAATGCTAAGCCCTTTGGTCCAAATAGTCACTCTCAAAGTGAACCCCTTAACAAGACAACATGATCCACTAACCATTCTCTTGATCACTGAACCGGGTTGAGCATCATATGGCACACGATTCGAATCTCATTTTGAGAACATGTGATAATGTCAGACTCTTATTTCGCGTAAATATTCATGAGCCCATATTGTACACTCAGGTACTCAGGCTTTACATGTATGTACACGACGAGTTGTTGTGTGATTGTGATTAAAGCCTCTTGGACTTCTCCGATCGTGAGCGGTAATGAAGCCCGTTATTTATGTTTTGGGATTGTTCACTTTTTGTGGCTGAGAAAGAAGGAAAATTAGCATAAAAAGGCATTTCTTTCACGTGTACACTTAGGAGGCGAAATCTCTTCGGCCCTCATATACGTTTTAAGCGACATCATGTTATTGTTTGTATGTTGTAAAAAATGTGCGACTATTATCATGACTATTACCATTTTACGAATATTACACACGATGTGTGGCTACGTAATATACGGGATGCGCAAAAGTGGTCATCCAAGCGGATAATAATAATAATAATGTTTGGTAGGAAAAAGAGTATTTTTTGGTAGGTAGAGCAGAGCATGCATGTTGCCTTCCTCAAAAAGACTTTTTTTGTTCACATTTTACGAAAAATTACGAGACATTATACCACACATCACATAGTTTTCCTTTCATGTTCTGAAAAAATGGATGCGCATACCACACATTTTGTGAATGAGACGTGTATAACGCTAAGAAGACGTACACTTTATTAAGTTTTAGCACACTGTTTACGGTGGAAAAAAGAAAAAGTTGATCATCTTCATAATAGTCTTCCATCCAACGTCACCATCATTTAGGGATTTTTAGGTTTAATTTTTGTGGATTTTCAAGCCACAATTACCCAAACTTGTGTGTTGTTATCTTGGCACACTTGTGTCATGAAAAGCATATAATATGGAGTAGATTTGAGTTTTAATATTTATAAACGGTCAATTATGAGAATTTGCATATTTCAAAAAATACGACTGGCTTTAAATACAGTGATTAAAGGTGGGATATGAGTCCTCAGGGGGTTAAAATGCTAAGAAAAAATCAATGTGGCACACAATGTGTGTATATGCTCTGGTGACTCTAAATACACAGTGGTGAACTGTGTGACCGAGTAAAAAAATATACTGTCAAACTGGTACCAAACCCATGAAAAGCATATGTGTTGTACTTTCATTTAAAAACTATTAATCAGTCACCGTCTATGTCGCTTCTGCCGAAAAAATATTATGTTGATGGTCAAAATCAAAGGTCATGACAGATCGGTTTATCTCTCTTTAATTTTGCAACCGAACATGTCTCACTGATTTTTCAAGGATCTTGTTCGTTCATCAAAAATGGCAATGTGGATACGGACGGAGGTTGATGCGAGCATGTAACAAAGCTCGGCGAGAATCTTTTTTATCAAACATGGCGATGGTATTCGAGCCACATGGCATGTAAGTAAAAAATTACTTGGGTAAGAAAGTTTTGAGATGTGTGCCGTACCGTCGTGATCTATGTGAGAGTACAAGGGAAAGGTGGCGATTAACAAGTTTAGCAAAAGTTGCGTTTTTTGGAAAAAAAGGAAAAGATTTGGAAATGTGCCCGGTCACAGGTAAATTATGGATGCTTTCTTTGTTTGTATGTACAAGGGTCAGTTTGAGGAGTCACCCACCGTTTTCGCTTATCCTTTAGACAGGTCCTTACGTTTTCTGTGAGGTTATGATAATGAGATTAATGGCAATGGGGAAAATGCGGTTAATAAGTGAAATTCATTTTTATAAGTTAAAAGGGGACTAACTGTCTAACTGTAAGTAGGGAATTAGGAAAACGTCTACCTAAATGTTCAATACCTTATGACTAACTCATCCTTCTCATTAAACAAAACAAACTGTAGTCAAGTTGGCCAAAAAGTTCAAGTCTCTTATTACTAATTAATTTAATTAATGACGATTCAAACTGTTGTGTGTACATGGAAGTCACTTTTAACATTTATTCATTATTGGCCAATTGGAATTGGGTGTAGGTACTACCAACTACCATCATAATAAACTGTAAAGGCTCGGGTCACAAGTTTGAAAATCATCTTTACAAAACACAACTTTCCATCTTCCCATATAATTCCTTGTTCAACAGTGTTCCTATTAATAAATCCACTTTGTTTTATGTGGGCTAATTTATATGCAAATATTTACTGCTATTTTCTCCGACCAACAGATTTGAGCATAGCGTTAGTTCAAACGTGTGTGTGTACCTCCACTTCCCACAGAATTCTCTGGCCACCAGCAATAACACATCTTTTGATGAACAAGTACTTTGCGTGTAAATGACTTAAATGGCAGCGGACAACAAACCAGCTATATTTTTCCGAGGAGGATATACAATTTACATGAATTACAAATGAAAAATGTCCTTTTCTGGCTACGCAATTTCCATAAAATTCAATAAATTTTGTACTTGTTTCTAACAGTATATGACAGAGCTGACTATGACTAAGCCAGGCATATTCAATTTTCTCCCTTTTGCACAATCCTGAATGAGCCAAGATGGGGAACGCAGAGCAGAAGTGTGCAAATCCCCACAGCATATATAGAGGGTTCGCAGAAAAACGAATTTCAGAAATGAGCCAAGAATGGAATTAGGAAAGTCCACAAGACGCGAAGGTGTTGAAATTGAAAATGCATGTATCAAACGTGCCACAATGTGCAATATTATGGTTCTCGACGCGAATCTACATTTTAGGTAAATACTTTAAAGTTAATCGTGCTTCTAGGAGATTAAAAGATTTCGAGAAAATGCGCCATGTGATTACCTATGCTCACATATATATTTACCAGGATGTTGCATTTAACCTGCAAGCAGACAGACTCACATCTTGTGATGATAATACAACTGTTTTCTTCGTAATGAGGCGACGTGGATTACGATTGTTGAGAATATATGCAAGCTAAATGGAAATCAAACTTTCTTCCATAATGAATTCATTATCGGAGCTGATTTCAATTATTTGGTTTGAATTTAGATTTGATATGTATTCAAACTTGATTGATTTATTAGCGAAAATCGGTACGCTTCATCATCTTTGGATATATGCCAAAATGTATGTGGATCCACAAACATTGAATAAAAATACATTGCTGACCTTAATCTAAAGAAAGCTCATAAAAAGTGGGATATCATCTGGATTCCCAAAAATTTGTACAAGTTTGTCTCACGACTCTCATAACGTGTGACATGATATCACATAGAATACTAGGTCGTCTTAGCCAAGTATGTAAAATTGCTCATTAAACTTGAACATTTTAATTACAGCTAATTATAACATTACGCAGCAGCTAGCTATCACAGCTCGTGGTCACCCATTTCCACGCAGGTGAACTCTAGCATCGCAATAAATATGCCGTATATTGTATATATGCACTAATTGTAATACAATCAAGCATCACGAGAAAATAGTGCTTAACGGAGCATTTTTTTATTTGATGACAGCTCTCGACTGACTATGACCTTGCAGAAAAGTAAAGTATGAAAGTCAAGGTACTCGAACAACAAAAGCAGAAAAAACGGTTTATATACACATAACATAACATATCTCCCATATTAAATGAGTTACAGGTGCATTCACTCAACCACAAGGATTTTTTCATTAGTGGTGAATAATCCACAGAAACAAAACGAGTTACATAACAGTTCATTCATTAAGATATTGGTTTTTATGGGTGAAACCTCCCCATAAAGCTTTTCAATTTGTTTAGCTTCATTCACCTTCTGAATATGAAGTGGTTAGCGATGATAAAGCCGACTCCGAGAGGGTTATCCGTTTCAAACAATTCCCATTCCAACAAAACAGCATTGCACACCCTCCCTCCATGTGTGTAAAATCCCACCAAATCAGTACATGAAAATGCAGCTTTCAACAGTTACATTATGGGATAAAATGATTTTGATAAGGAGAAAATAAAAAGGAGCAGGCATATGGCATATTACGACAAAATTAAGATAGGAGGACTCTATACACGCTTATCTCTATGACCCTACTGCACTTGGCTCATTTTTAAAATGATGGATGACGTATATTGCGAACCTAATTCGATTAGACTTGAGGAAAATGAACGGTATAGGTATACATTTGCCTTTAGTTTTATTTTTTAAAAAAATCCAGGGAGAACAGAGCAACCTTTTCTGATGATGTAGCAGAAGCAGAAGAACCGCTAAAAGGTGACGGTGGGTGACAATGCGTGAGTTGCAATAAGACGTGACATGACAAACTGTGTGATTTTTTTGGGAGATGAATAGCTGTGAAATGCGTAAGCACTTAAACAATACTTAAACTCATTACCAGCTAATTCGCCCATAAATAATTAGATTCTCATATTTAACTGAAAATTACAATTTTTCAATAGATACCCCCTTCATTTGAGTGGAGCTAATCAGGGTGAGAGCAGAGAAGAGACGGGATAAATGGAGCGATTGGCTTACATTCACTTTACTCGCATTTTAGAATTACTAAACCTTCGGTCAAATATTATTAACACAAGGTTGATGTTTCATGAAATAAATTAAGACGTATTGACTTGATTGGAAATAGAGGAGAGTGAGAAAAATCAGAAAATATGATTTCCATGATTTCCACCTTGAAGCAATCTTGAAGCACTTTTCAGGTTCTCCGCTTTTACAGCTTAGAGTAACCATTTTCACCACGATAAAACAAATGAAGGTTTTTTGCTGCGTTTTCCCTCTCTCACGTTCATCAACATCCACCCGAGCTAATCATAATGAAAGGAACATCATCATCCTGATACAAAAACTAACAGTGAACCATCAATTATTGTGTACCGAACGAACCAGAATAATTTTTCTCTCCCAGTTTCTCTGCTACTCCCCTCCATTGCTTGCGTCAAAGTAAAAACATACATAAAATTGCCAACACTGCACCGCAGTATCTTCTTGACAAGTCTCTATTATACGTTATTCTGCTTGTTGCAGTTTTGATGCAAAAATATTATTGGAAGGGAATATATCACAAAAAATAAATCTCTCGTTGATACACAATTTACAATAATAATAGTAATATCGCCTAACGTCACAAGTCACAAATCATCACAGACAAGCACGTAAATGTTAAATGTATAACACACGACAGCCCATCTCATTTTTTCTCAAGCCTACCTGGGAACAAAATAATATAACATCTGCTCTCCACCTGTTTCTTTATTTTATTGCTATTCTGCATACAATTTTTGTTCGCATCTTGTCTTCAGCAGCACTGCACTCTTTTTATGGGAATCCATTCATACGCGATACACTTACTCGCAGCAACATTCATAAAAAATATGTATCAATCATATAGCATCAGCAGCAGCAGCATTGTATACTCACGACAATTATTGTATATACTCCTCCACAAAACAGTTGCAAACTCCATATTTTTTTTATTATTATTACTTTTCTTACTTGGGTTTCTTTCTTTCAGCTCGTAGTTCGTTCGTTCTCTCTGCCCCAGCGATCATATCATAATCATAATCATGATAATATTTTTCTGGGGATGTGATCATCATCACTCCGTGAACAGTACAGCACACGTGTAATATATATTCGTGATTTTAGGTATATAACGTGAGCTGGTACCTACACGAACATTTTATTAATCCATCAAACCGTAGGATGCACTCTTTTCTCTTTGGTGGACACTGGGTATATATTAGTATATAGCCCTGCTGCAATATATATATCTTAATACTTCTAGAATATTTAGCTTTACTTTATTATTTACTCCTCCTAGTCTCAACTCTAATTGGCATGTTTACCTGTAATTGTGTGTAAAGTTCAAAGTCTTTGTACTCGCAAAAACAATTCCATATGGTGCGTACGCATCTGATTACAAATGAATTGAAAAAGTTTAGTAAAAAAAATTATTCTCACGGTAGATATTTATTTCATTTTTATGCTGGCTTATTGTAGTATTTTTTTCTTCTTCATTTGAGAGTCTCACTCATCAACATCAGCTCGCAGCCGTTTTGTGAGGAATATGAAGTTGAATGAAAAACAAAAAAAAATAGTTATCTATTTTTA
This sequence comes from Dicranocentrus wangi, assembly GCA_036850665.1. Lineage (NCBI taxonomy): Eukaryota > Metazoa > Arthropoda > Collembola > Entomobryomorpha > Entomobryidae > Dicranocentrus > Dicranocentrus wangi. The sequence continues at coordinate 10,073 of JAANSN010000481.1, read as the reverse complement.
TGTAGAGTGCCCTGTTTCGCTTGGATATATTTTTTTATTATCAAGATTTGAGTTAGCTGGGATGATACACATCCACAACTTTTATCCTCATTAAATGCTTACTTAGGACAGTTTTTACTTTTTTTTATTGGTTTGTTTTCAGAGAAATTATCTATTTTTAGAATCTTGTACACCTTTATCAGCAGAAGACAGGCTACCTATTTTTTTCAATGAAAAGACAAAGCTTAAGCAAAACTTATCAGATTTTTGTGTACATTTTGCATGCGATCTCCCTCAAATCTCCACAAGGAGACTCTTTTAATGGGGATTTACATGTTCAATTATTTTTAGCCTTGTGTGCTTATGTTCACTAAGTACTCCACAATCAGAAAATCTTACAGATGGGAGATTTAATAGCAACGCCCACTTTCATTTTTTTTCATCCTTTATGCACAACAACCACAAAAGTTGGAGTAGCTCGTTGCGAGACCCTCCAGAGAGTTCCATCCATGGGATTCCACTCAACAAAGGAAATTGCAAGTTAATTCTCGCTTTATGTTTCGCTTTGCGATTCATCATTTTTACAAGCAACCAAAAGATTGCAATCAAACGGAAAAACGAAATTAGAGGAGCTCCCCCAAAAAAAGCAAAAAAGCAATAGCAACTTTTCGTGAAAGAACAAAGGGAATATAATATACAAGCTACAAAAGTACCTTCATAGCAATTTCCAAATCCTCCATAGGTGTTTCCCTCATTTTGGTTTGATGGTTGATACCTATATTGTTGGTAACACTGAAAGCACTACTGGGTGCAGAGGAGCCCGGAGTCCACACACTGTTCACTAAGAACATGAATTTTAACTATAATATATATCTATTTTTATATATTCTTTCCCGAATTAATTTTTTGGTTAATGATTGTTAGTGTCACGCTATACGTATTTACAAAATGGAATTATCACACCTTTCTTCTTTTAACCCATTATTGCTGGAACCACAAAAGAACACCCACACTTTTTTTTGCTTTTAATTATTTAGGAGACATTGCTCCCGGTACGATCCCACTTTTTTGTATTCACCACATATTTCAACAAAAACCAAAAACGAAACTCCAAGGGTGCACCCTGACAAATCTACTGCTCCAGCACGTGTTTTGGGAGTTCACATTCAAATAAAATTCTGTTGTTTCCTCGAAATATTGGTCGTTTGTGCTCCGCGTCTCGTCGTCCGACATGTAAACAATGCCAGCGTTCGAATCTAACTACACTCAGAGGTCTGCCTGTATTGTTGGTAGTATATCGTGAGGATGCGTGTTGTTTCAGTGAGCATCGCTAAAAAATAATAATATAACGTGCATGCAGTTCATGCATATTGCGGCAAGACTACCATGCATTGTTAGATATGTGGCTACCATACCATATCGAAAATATATGTGTTTTAATGAGGAATACATATGTACGTCGTTGCACATTGTTGGATGGGTCATAGTCGGCCGATACCCCTTTTTGACGTATCCCCTTACAACAACCTAACAAGGCGTACATTTACTCCTGTTATGCACACAGTTTTACATCTCGTCTGTCTGCTCGTCCTCCTCCGCTGTATTCATTTCGCACAAGTGTTTTGTGGGAATAATACAAGCCTTAAGAAGCCTCAATCTGCGAAACCCCTAAAATCCTTTTGAATGTCTAGAAAAAAACTCTGTAACACAAGTTAGCATCTCTCGCACAATAATAAACCTGAATACACACACCGTATCTGACTCAAAGCTTGATTTAACTACATTTTTAAAGAGGGGGATATGCACACTGATTAAAACCGTTGCGACTTGTACAGCCATACACACAAACAAAATCCCCCATCACTCCTTGATACATTTTTGCACAGAATTACCTAATCATCATCATCATGCATGCAGGCCCATCTGTATCACAAGTTACTCGTTTTCTGTACCAGTAGCAGGCAAACGGAGTAATAAAAAAGGCAAGAAAAGCAACGGGATTGGATAAATATCCCACTTTGTTCTATATGTTAACTCACCTTTTCCTTTTCAAATTTTAACATACCACCTCCTGTTGCGCTCATAATAATCCTCCAATATCCTCCTAACTAAGGTACATATACCTATAGGTATATTGTTTTACAATGTTAAGCGTTCGCTTCGCTCGTAAGGAAAACAAAAAGTGCACTTTTGTTAATGGACTTGCTTCTAACTGAATATAAGGAAGCCATAGCATTCCTGTTTTTTTCTGGATGACTCAAAGCAACTCCGATATTTTGCTACAGCTCCCAATGTGGAGTTCCTTGAATGAAACCGTACACAGCAGTCCGGTAGAGACACATTCTTGAAAAAAAAAATTTACTGCTTACTCCTGTTCACTTGGGATGGATGGATGGGAAACTAAACTGGATTATTGTGCTTGTTGAGCAAACTTCCTTGCTTGTTGTACAGGTTTTTTTTGTGCGAGCATCTCATTCTGTATAAAAGGGTTTTAATAAAGTGACGTGACTTGTGTGGGATATACTGCATGAAGCAGAAAGGAAAAGGAAATGACATATCGCAAGACGAAGGGGCAAACCACATTAAACAGTAATTGCCCATATGAACTCTAAATGGCGATGACTTTGAAGATAATGGCAGTCGTATAAAAAGGATTTAATTAGTGTATACTGGAATTTCCTGTCATGTTCAGTGCGCATTTTTAAGGGAAAATGCGAAAAAAAGAAGTAGCTGTTTTTTTTTGCAATTTATGTATAAAATACTCACAGAGAATACGAATGGGCAATGAATCATTTTAAGTGATTCTGGAAAAGTGGATGACCTGCTGGGAAGCACAACGGCCCCGACATTGACCGCGTTATCAACTGGTGTAAATTAAAACCATCCAGAATCCGATAGATGAAAGAATTATATACCTGGTTTTTTATTAGTAAAAAGCGTATAGCAGTATCTTTTCATTGGCTTTCATTCAATTTACCTGGCGATTTTTTTTATAGAAGTAGTAAAAATAGAAGTGGGGGTGGAAGAACTCGCACTCACTCCCGTGTAAATAAAGCTTTCTTGTAATATGTTTTTGCAGTTGGCATTTGAAAACCCGACTATGATATATTTTGCGGGCAAGACATTTTGAAAGCAATGCCAACTGACAAGTAAATCCGACAGGTGTGACGCGAACATGAAAAAAGTATGCTTTTATTCCTTTACTAGTAGTCCCATTTCCATTTTGCTTTTTGGCACAACTGTTAGCTGTCTGAATGTGAGATCATTTTTCTTTTAGCGGATTAGACCCCTTTCTTGCACCTTCCCCTATTGTCAGAACGGAAGATGGGAATACGCTGCACACAGGATTTTTGCGAAGGTGCTACAATAAAATATAAAGGCTCGTAGTTGGCGAAACGCTAAAATGCACACTTTCAAAAGGAGACGATCTTCCCTTCAACAAAGAAGAATGTACGTACTTCATGAACATAGCTCTGTCGTGTTGCAGACGAGGATATTGTGAGCGGATGAAATTTTTACATGACGGCTACCGATAGTACACACATGTCACAAAATCTGGCGACCGATTTATCTTCAAGTATCACTATCACTAGATTACCACAGACAGACGTCATCTTCATCAATGTCTTGAAGCATGGAGCAAAGCAAATTTTTCAATCAGCGGATATTTTCTGCGTCAAAAGTTACGCTTGCAGCTACCGTTTTTATCACCACCACCACTCGGTTGTAAGCCGGGGATGACATGATTACAAGGTTTCCCATCTCCTCTACTAATCCCACATTGAATACACAGGATTATATTATATCTTATTCATGAAACATCAAAAAGCCATCCTATTTTCTTGATTTTGCAGCACACCGCAAACGAGCTAGTTCTCACGACGTGCAGTCATCGTGAAAATGTAGTGTAGCCCTAAAAATGGACTGCGTTATACATATCGGTACACTCACCCTCCATTTAATCAAAAGGGAATACACATACCTAATAATATATATATATCTTTCATTCGCGTCGTGTGCACTCTCGTTACTCCCAATATGCACCACAGAGCGGAGGCAGTGTCAACCCATTAAAAAAGAAATAAAAGTGCGCATTGCAACTCAGCAGCAGAGACGAACCCTTGGGAGCAAACACGACGGTGCTGGTGTTTAGGGACGTCTGCAAATAAAAATAGACAAGGTATGCACATTCTCACCTGTGGCTTTACCATTAATGGTCATTTCTGTGTTTAACGCGACATGCGCGTATCTGCCGTAGCGTAACATTGATATTGATACGATACACATCCCTTGCAATTTTATACCTCGTGAAAAAAACAATGCCATTACCGTTTCAATTAAATTAAACGAGCGTTGGGGAATGGGACGAGAATACTATATATTATACATATTATTATGCTTGTAAACTGTTTTATATTTTCTTGACTTGCGTGCATTCGAGCTTTTCCAAAGAATGGTAAAATAACTAAATCGGCTTTTGTACGGCGAATCCTTTCTTCTCTCTCTCACTATTCACTCTATTTACGTATGGATGTGCTTAGTTTGGCGTGTATTGCATTAGGAATGCACGCATGATGATTGAACCACCGTTACAAGCCCTCCACACATTGGGTACACCCTCCTAACTCGTGACGGGGAGGTGCTATTTTTTTCTATATTTATATTTAGTATTTCCCACCTTGAGGAGCGCAGGTTACAACATCAGGCGACTTACCTGTAAATGGAAACGACCAATTAATCCAATTTAAAAATATTATGCTTTTGTCAATTCACAATTTTACATGGATCAAAATATTTTAAAGAAATATGTAGAAATCCCTTCCCCGTAATCACGTATTTATTCCCTTCTTCCAATCACATATATTTGTAAAGGGATTTCACAATGCCCAATGAACTGCAGTGCAGCTTAATGAGGAGAATGCATTTTTTATGCTAAACAAACAATTTAGAGAAACTGCATAAGAGCGGCTGAGATTACGTACGAATAATCCTGCATATTATGCGGACAGTTACAAGTTGCAACAAATAAATTACTTTTTATCGTCAGTTCCCAGAAAAAACATTTGCTATATCAAGTAAACTCCTATCAGTTTTCACACGGATTCCTAAACTGGCTCACAAGTAAGCTGACGTTGATTAGGTTCTGCTTGAACCCCAACCCATGCCTTGCATGTACTTGAGCTGATTATTGAGTTGGATAAGAGGGTAAAATACGAGCTGATGATGAAGCCCTTTCTTCTTTTAATCAAGATCCTGAACGGGTTCTTCGTTGCTAAAACAAGGAAAAAATATTATTGTGGTGTAGCTAGCGACATCATCACCTGACTCTGAATAGTTGAGCATTTTGGATTGCATTAAAAAGGCTACATTATTGCAGAGCAGCATAGGTAATAATACTTTACATTTTCCGCTTCCTCATTTGCCTCCTAATTTTCCATCAGCAAAAATTGATTCGGGTTTTTGACAGAAAAAAGAGCTACCTCTCGATCCCTATTAACTAGATCCAATATCCGAGCGTACAAAAATCCGGTTGAGGTTGCAGGAAGCAAAATTGTGCCCATTCATGCACACCTTGCATCATAACCCCCCTTTTTTATTACGTTGTTGTTGATGCAGATTGTCAACTCATTCATGATGTAGAATATCCTGTAGGTATATATCGCCTCATAGGTGAAATTCATTGGACCACGGCGGACACAATAGGTGGCTCTAAGCGCCATCGGAATTCTGATGCGATCGCATATAATGGGCTAGGATAATAAGCGGTATACGTTCCCTTCTTTTATTCATTTAGAAACAATGCATGAGCCATACCTATTTTTTTTTCCTTTAATGCAAATACTCCTATTGTGGAAGACGATGACTGTGAGATGACATGAGTGACGGGCACACAAAAAAATTGGCAGTTCTTTTCTATTTCCATCTTCCCTTACGTCACGTTCGCGTTCCTCTTGAGTAACACTTGAAGGTCTGTGTGTACATGATGCCACAGCAAATTGAGTATTGTCGATGAGGAGATGAGGATGACGAGGTAGACAAAGGATGAAGAGGAACAGATGTCATGCATGAAATACTAGTAATTGATAAACAAGAAAGAAAATAGTAAACGAAGAAGAGAAAATACCAGGAGATATTTTTTTTCTTCAAGACAACAGTCCCGTTACACTTGAGAACTCGAGGAAAAGAACAAAAACGCACATGATATGGGGTGTACGTACGTACGTAGTCGTACGTTCTTACACTGTGCATTTTGTTTCAGACGGGTTGAGGAAAGGAAGCAGGAAAAAGGGATGACGAAGGACGATATAAATTGTAATGTATCACGGGAGTGAAATACACCTCAACCTCATCATCATCATCATCATCATCGTGTACAATAAGCATTTGTAAGATATACTAGTAAAACAAGGTGCTTTTTTCTATATGATTAACATCGTCAACGATCCCTTGTTGTTGGTCTTATATGGATATATACCCACATTACCAAACTTGTTTTTCATCTTACTGACTGAATAACGCTAGTTTTGCTCTACAACAAAAACTGTATTTGTATTTACATACATATTAAATAACGCATGTAAGAAGAGGCAACCCGTTTTCAACCGATTTTTTTTTCAATTTAGCAAAAATCCGTTTTTGTGGGTAGCAGGAGGCAAGACAGAAATCATTTTGGTGCCATTTAGCTCAGCAGATATATTGGACTCGAAAATGTCCCAAAGCCCAACGCGTAAAATTTTTGCAGTAGTGATATTGATTTTTTTATGCGGCTACCTCTGCTCTGCATAAATCTTTCTCTCAAAACGCCAGAGACAAATATTGTGTTTATCTTGAAAAACGTGAATGGCACTCCTTATTAGTATGCATGACGAGGTGGAAATCTAGATATTATGGTGGTATGGTGTATCGAAAAAAACGACGTTTTCATGTCCCATTTGTGAAATTAGGGTGTATTTTTTCAAACAAAGCCTTGTCTCGTTTTTTTTTTGTTTAAAGCGAGTAAAGGGCGTGTAAAAGGGTTTAATGAGGAGAGACAAGGCTGGCTGCACGGGGTGTGATGTAACTTCACAGTGACGACGACGATGTGATGTACATTTGTAAGAACCTGTGGCGAGGAGTCCCACAATAAAAAGAGAGTCAGGGGTACACGGTAAGGGCAATTAGAATTAGCTGGGTTCGACCAAGTCGAAGAATATTTTAGGTATTTCTTTAAGAGGGACCTACGCTGACGCTACAGATTCAAGAGTTGCCTTATATTTACAAAATAAAAAAAATGAGGATAAAGTGTGTGATGAACTGGTCCTTCGAAGCAGTTTTACAAGAGCTAACACCTTGAAATGAAAGTAACAATTGGGAATAGTAAAATATATTAAACATGAGTTGAGAATGGGAAAGGGTTAATTCAAAAACATGATTTAAGAAAATGAGAATGAAATGAAATAATAACAAAAGGAATGCATATAGCGCTTGCCTTGTCGTCTAAAGGAGCGCTGTCTTTGTGGAAAAAATATGAGTGATGATGGTGATGCGAGATGTAAGATATATATTATTTCTCTGTCATATTGTTGTTGCACGACGAGATAAAAAGTGAGACTGAATGAATGCGAGAATGGGTGAGCTAGAAAGAAGCAGGAAGAGAGACGCGATGGTGCAATAAATTCATTGACTGTCGGGCCACTCGAGATGATTTTCGAAGGATTTATTGTATACATCTTGCGTTCCGTATTGATTGTGATGAAAATTCCTTTCCGTACGGCATTGAATGGGTTGAATGAATGGCACACTGGAGGAGTTCAATAGCCTCCAGGGATCGCGAGATATGCAGTAGAACAATAATTTGAAATGATCTTCTCTAAGGCTGCTTATTACGTAATTGACTTGCGTCTGCGTACTAGAGGCTAAATACAAGATTCAAATCTCTTAATAGAAGTAATTACTACTAGAATTTTACTAAAATATCCAGTTTCATTTTATTGATACATATTTTATTTCACCTCTCCGTAACCGTAAAAGTCACCCGATCGAACCCACCTGCAAAATGGGAGCACCCACAAGCTCCCATCTTCTGAGCAATGCAAACAAGGAGCTGAAAGTCCGGTCTGAACCCACTCCTCCGCCCAACGTTTATCCTGACTTTGTTTCCAGTCCCGTGGAAGATCAGCATCGCGACTTAATGCGGTCCGTGCGTCTTCTCCTACTTCAAAAAGCGACACAAGGAACCTCCTCTCCACTTTCGAATGCCGGAACAACTCTACAAACTCATTTGACTATGAGCTACGCGCTCAAGGGATGAACCAATCTAGCTTTTAAACATTCTCCGGAAACATTATTTTCTACCGTCCCAAGTGCTATAGGAGACAGTCCCTCGGTGGTGTCCTTGACAAGGTTGCTCCGGTTTACTACCTGATGGAGGAAGAGATTTCCAATAGCTTCCGGGAGCTAGTGGGCTTACCCGTAGGACCCATTTGATCTCATACTTCCACCTGGCTGTGCCTACGCTAACATTCTCCCAAAAACTAAGGGCGTAATGAATCTGCCTCCGTTGGTTGTCTACGTATCCCAGGACTCTCACTGCTGCCACCAGAAAGGCGTAATTTTCCCAAGTATCGGCCTCGACATCATTTGGCCCGTGAAAACTGATCCGAAAGGGCGCATGTCGGTGACCCACCTGATTAAATGTATAGAAAAGACCTACCTCGAGAATAAGACAACACCTATGGTCGGTGCTACATTTGGCCAGTGTGTGTGACCAGTACAACATGTGGTTCCACGCGGATGGTGCACTTTTGTTGGCGGAGTAATCTTTTCGGAAAATCAGAAACGCCGGCTGAAAGGGAGGGATTGAACTAACGGACTCATTCGCTGTCAATTTTCACAAAATCGGGCCCGCCAACCAGACCTCCACAATCCTTATGACGAGGCTTAAAACATTTTCAAAGATGTTTTTGGGCTGGGGATTTCCCTGGAGGATTACGCCTCTTATGACGCCCACGTCGGAGAGTTCTTCCAAGCGGATAGGGATACGAGAAGTACATGGATCACTCAAGGAGACCAGGTATTCTCGAATTGTTCATGACGTGGAAGGCAAAGGGGCTAAATGACTTGGCTGCCAACGTTGATAATGCATGCGTGCAAAGTTGATCAAGAACGGTGTGATGGTGATCAGGGTCTAGTCCCTCAGGCAGTCATCTCTGTTTTTCAAACTTGTTCTACAAATCTTAGTTCTCACTCACGAGGAGGACGTGTATTTACTTGAACAAATTGCCAATTAAGGGAGTCCCACTGGAGCTGCCATTAAATGTCCCCACAAAGGACCCTGAAATTCTCTCTCCGCCTGCAACTCTCCGACATATTTTTCCCGTCCAGTCGTAACTAAATTCCTTCTTAATCATAAAACAGTTTATGCGTCATGCAAGTATATTCACACAGACGATATAGACATTAGTGCATAGTGCATATGGATGAAAACATTACAAACCTAACATAAAGTAACGTAACCACCACAAATGCAACGAAAGCTTCGAAATCATGAAAATGGATGAAGCCCAAGCGTATGAGCCAGAGTATGAGTCGGCACCATAAGAAGAGCAGTTAATTGTTCCGCGGAAAGGGGAAAAGTCTGTCTTTGACATGGGGAAGACAGTCATGTTGGTAAACCAGGATAAGAACATCATTGACACCCAAGCAGACGTGCTCAGCAACCCAGTGGACAGCTACGTGGGCAATTTTCTCGGTCCGTTTTACCTGAGGGAGTGTGGACGACACCGACATTGAAGACGAATTTGACGGGAAAGACGGTTCTGAAAAGAAGAGTTCGATTTGGTGCTGGAAATTCCTGGGGACATTGGCAATTGGTAAGCCCCAAGACCACCGAGCTTGCTTGGATAATAATAATAAACTTTATTAACGTGTTTACGGATAGTCAGTCACAAAGAGGCTGGTTTTCATATCCTAACACCCAATAGTACATCATTAACAACTGTATTAAAGATATACTGTTTTCCTAGGACCACATTATTAATTCCAGTTCAATTTAGACATACAAAGTTGTAACCAACAATCATTATATAAGATTTTTTTTCCTTTCATCTACTATA
>JAANSN010000480.1:12891-57707 GCA_036850665.1 Dicranocentrus wangi | reverse complement strand
AAAAAGCTGTCGATTGATATATCACATGATATATGGTGCCATAAGAAAAAAATGGTTTCTAACGGTTGCCGTTGACGGATATCGCTGAATAACGAACTTAGCCGAGCTATGTTGATAAGCAATACATTACCGAAACAGAATTTGAAAATTCGAAACCGTTAGAGAGTTATCGTGGATACGGACGGCCGGCCAGACTTTCAGACTATTCTCATAAAGGATTGCTCCGCACTCCTTAATAATCCAGCAGCAGCACAGCATTTGCGTTAAAACAGTTGCGTCATCAGCCATTCACATTATTAATGAGTAGCTAAATTTAACCATTACCAGGCAGGGCTGCTTTGCTGCTTTTATATATATTCTCTGAGAAACTGAGTACTTTATCAAAATTTCAATGTATCACATGTCTGCTTTCTTGCGTTTGTGTTTCCACACACAATTTATTTCGTACTTTTGGGTACTAGCCTGAACTTGTAAAATGTCAGGATTGCGTTCAAAGACGCTATCATATTATTATTTTTATACACCTCACGACTATTTCAAACAAAGCATTAATTTCCACTTCTTGCAGTCGATGATGGATTGCATGACTGTTGGGCGGTTGATGGATTGTCACGTGTCCTCCCCATTCTGATTTACATGCGTAACACGCTTGTATAATAATAAATGATTTAGAAAACGCGTGCGTGCCTACCTTGATCATTTCACCTTACAATATATTCAACTTATTGACGTGGAGAAAGTTGACGGGACTACTGTCTTCTAATGAGCACTACTTCACTAAGCTTCCCTTTAACTGGAAACAAATGATTTTTTTCCACGTGGGGAATCATTGTAGGAAGGTATACCACCACGGTAAAAAAGAAATCAGTGTAGGCGTGTAGGTATACACTTGTATTCACAGAGTTGGGGGTTCCCATGAAGCTAAAACAATAACATTTACAAAATAGTAGTAAAGAGCGCCATACGTGGGTTGTTATTACTTCTATTGTATCTTCTATTGTTTTAATTAGCACGCCCTGCTACTTCCACAATATGCAAAAAATTCAATTTCGATCTCACTTTCTTGCTGTTCCCACTCCCATTTTTAGTTTAATCAAATGGTTTTCAATGAAAGCATAGCGAGAATAGGAAAGCAGATAATTTATATACACTACTACAATATCTCATGCATTTTGGAAAGGAGAAAGTTTATTAGCGAATTGAATACTACTACTAATACTACTACACCTGTCCTGATATAATTAGATCATATCGAGTAAGTAGGCAGCAATTGACTCACCATAATTGAAGAACTATGTTGTTTTTTTTTCTCTCCTTGCAAACACAATGAAACAGGGCGTATCGTAAACTTTCAAAGTATTATTGAACTCATGATAAGTAAGTTTTCCGTGGTCACACACTATATTATATATTATTTAGCTCTTTCACAAACAAGAAGTTGCCAAAGTCGGAAGGAAATTGGAGCAACTTTAAAACATGTCCTCCCACAAGGTCGTCCTTATTTACACCGAATATCAAGTATTTTGCAAAGTCGAAATTGTTTTGCTTTTCACACTTTTCACAAACAAACACAGACACACACACACAGACACACACTTTTTTCTCCCTGGAAATACTTACGGGTCGCGGTGGTGGTGGTGGGGAGCAAGGAATTTGATAAGTTTCTCTATATATCAGACTTCTTTTCTATTTTCATCACGCAGGAAATAAGAGTGGCAGCATTGCTTTATAATGAAAGGGTTGGTAGTATTTTTATTAGTAAGTTAATCGCAATAAAGTTCTCATGTGGCTTTGGCTCATAGGAAGGTAGCCCTTTTTCCTTCGGCACGTATGTTTTTCCCCAGTTTCGTCAAGTGCATATACATTAGCCAAGGCGCAAATGGTTCGCGCATAGTTTCGATCGATAATTTTACTACGACGACTATGACTTGACTACTTCTCCTCTTCCCATGCCCTTTTGCATGGAGGGTTTTGGGACGAACACAATGAACATAATACTACACACATACGGACACATCATCGCGAGAGAACGTACCATGTAGCTCGTCCCTCGTGCTATGACATCGGAGAGCTGAAAGAAGGGAGAGAAGAAGAAGAAGAAAAAAAATATGAGCTTGTGTGTGTGTGTGTGTGTGTGTTCAAATGAGAGAGAGAGAGAAAGAGAGGATCCTCTTTGGACCCAGTTTCTCCCACTGTGAAATGGAGTATACCTACAACCAACCCACACGGTCTTCTTTCTCCGAGAGTGTGTTTGCTTTTACTCGGTTTCTCCTTTCTCCCACACAAAGAGTGAGAGTGGTAGAGGCCCCCAGTAACGCAAGATTATATGTGTTGCTGAGTGCACTAGAGAGAGAGAGAAAGAGAGACAGAAAGAATGAAAAAAAAAACGGTGTGAGGAGACAACGACGACGGCAAAGGACTGTGTGTATGAATGCTTTCCTCTCTCTCTCTCTCTCTGTTATTGTATATTTATGTATGAAAATAACTCAAAAAGAAGCTGAGGCGATTATGCGATTAGTGGGAACACCTAAATATTATCAAGTTTAAATGGTCTGGTCGGATTTCAAAGGNAAATAACTCAAAAAGAAGCTGAGGCGATTATGCGATTAGTGGGAACACCTAAATATTATCAAGTTTAAATGGTCTGGTCGGATTTCAAAGGGTTTTGGGTCTGGTACAGATATAGGCTTCATGAAAGCCTAGCTGGCTGGCTCCCTTTGTGTTGCTAGTAGAAATTTAACGGCCTCAGCAGGAACGTGAAACCGAGATTTTATTTTTATTTGAGACAAAATCCATGTACATTTTGTACCATAGCCATCATTTAATAAACATTTGTCACCGGTTGGGACGTGCAATACAATTTCACAACTAATAAAGCAGTTAGCATCTTGTCCCACTGTTCCATAAAGTATCAATATACTTACTTCTTTGAACAACAACAAAAATGGGTTTTCAGAGTTTAATATATAATTTTATAACATTGTATCCTATCTAATCATGTATTTTTGTGAATACAACCAAGTAAGTAAATGGGCGAGACATGTGATGACATGATTACTCCCATCCTGCTCCCAATGAAACCAGGTCATTTTGGTACTTTTTTTCAGTTTCTCCCCATCTGCAATTAAACTATAAAAAAATCTGTGTCATCACGCTTCAAGTGACAATGAACAATGAACCCGCTCACATTTATTTTTTTTGCGTGAAATACTCAAGGAAACGCGGCACGATGATGATGATGAAAATGGTGCTCAACCAGTCAACCCAACCGATGATCCTCAGCATCAGTTCCATTTTCCATTCCAGAGAGGAGGACTATTACTATTATGGTGAAGCTTCATACACGGCTGCGGCTTCGAACCTCGCTGAATCATTTAGCCAAGCATGAATAAAATCCACACAGTTGTGAAGCTTCATTCATTAAAGGAAATATATCAGTTGCAAAATAAACGCGACTCTCTGGCATATTACGTATTTATGTTGTTCATATATAACACATGGACAAGGCACTGTATGCGGCTGGAACATAAAATACTTATATACTTTTTGTATTTTTAGAACACGACGGACGACGACGGATTGGAATTATACATCATTTTCAACTTGACTAGATATAAAGATATATGCATGAAAGTGCTCCTTGAAAAAAAAAAGTTTCATTTCAGCAGTCAACCCTTGTGTCCTATTCATCAACACACACACAACTTTTCATTTTCTTTATCATCTTGAACCTTGCGATATTTAGAGGAACAGATGGGTTCTTGAACTTGTCTCATTTATCAGTAGTATTTAGATTGGATACATGAGCTTATTGTGGAGTCGCGGATTGGAGGCAACCGACGACCCACTAAGTAGTTCAACGCTTTCGTTACTGATAAACCGCTAGAAATCACACGCAAGACAAGACAGGGTTGACTACCTAGCAGGAAAGTTGTATTTTTTTGCACAGAATTATTAGTCCCCTTATTCCCGTATTAATTATTATATTTTGATCTGCAGTATATATCCTATGAAGATAAATGATGGTGTGCTCATTCATGTCATAACTACTAATTATAGTGGAAGTAAGTAATGCCAATTACGAAAAGCACGTACCATCCTGTGTGGTTACCCGCACCTACGCCATTATCATCATCTATAAATCTATAGTTTATGAATCTAATAAATGACAATTTCATTAGCTCCGAGAAAAGTTGGTTGTTAGTCCATTAATATATAGATTATAGCTTAATAGACAAAAGTTTAAATAACTTGTGAAATACTTATATTGTCACGTTCACATACGATATGCGTGTTGTATAGTTTCATTTATATGTACAATTAGCAAGCTTTATGTATTCATGTAATTTTTGTGTTGGATTAGGATTTTTAGGAGGCTGACACTCTACAAGTTATTTGCATACATGCAAGATGACGTCAGGTGTTTATCACAAAAAAAAGAGTTTTGTACAGAGCGTGACCTTTCCAGACCCCAATTCAACGCGCTGATTGCAATTAAATGTTTGGATGAGAAAGAAAGTGTGTTTTAGCTACACAGTCGTTGACAACCCCAGCAGCCGCAATGTCTCACTGGAGCCTTGTTTCCGTTTTTCTCGCATTTGCCGTCTTCACAGCGGCTCCAACAACGGTGAGCCAACAGCGACCCCGTAACAGTCAATGGTTTGAAGACACCATTGACGAGTTTCTTCGAAATGCACAGGAAGGGGAAGCCACAGATATTCAAGTTTCAACATGTAAAATATCCAGCCAACAGCTAGTAGCTACTGCTCAGGCCACTGCGGCCAGGGTCCTCAAAGGTGTTTGCAATCCCAGTGAGTCGCTAAATTACTTGACAATTTCTACTTTAATAATTGCCTTATTACATTATTATGCAATAAAAGAGTGACAAAAAATTATTAATTAATTGCTAAACTTTGCTAAAGGCGAAATTGAGGACCGCTTTCATAACCTGGAAACTCAGCTTGGCGACCAGTTGAATGTGTTGAAGGCCATGCTATTAAGCCTGGAGGAGAAAATTATAGAGCAAGATTTGGAAATCAAGAGGAATCAGCGACGAGTGATGAATACGCTTGCAGGAATAAAGAAAGTGGACGGCACCAGTTGCTCGACAGTAATTGACGATTCCAACACGTACACGCCCGCCTACATCCCATCAATACCGCACCGGGCTGAAGAAGTGATTTCAGACGATGAGGACACCACTCACAGTCAGCAGAGTCGATTAACTGTGCGGGGTGGAGGTACAACCGAGGATGCCGGACTTGGCTCATCAGGTGGGGTAAACACCGGAACAACAGGGACAACAACCGGAGACACGACGACGACCAACGTTAAAAGTGGTTCGGTGGGACCTCGATCCGCGGAAATGGGCAGATACAATAGTACCATTCACATTGAAAACGGGAAGCGAGTCTTTTCATATTACTGGATTGTGACAGGCATGGCGTATAAACTGAACAACTGGAATCAACAAAGAGTCCTTCGCTCCAATAGTTTCTACGTGTATCCCCGAGGCTACCGAATGTATATCAAAATGATCCCAAAATTTTCCAGCACGACCATGTTCCTCCACGTTGGGATCACGAAAGGGGACCACGATGCCACTCTCGACTGGCCTTTCCCGTTCAAAATGAGGATTCATGTGCTCGACCAAAATGACATCAAAGGAAGGACTCAAGATCTAAAGTCAAGAATGTGGGACCCGAAAGAGCTCTGTTCGGGATCAAACTGGCAAAAGCCTGTTGTTGGCGATAATCCCGAATGTGTGGGACTTGGATTCCCTCATGATGTGATTAAAACTCGGGAGTATATATGGAATGATAGGCTTGTCATCAAACTCAACATCTATCTAGACTAAGCGGAGGAGCAGCAGCAGAGGATGTCCCCGACGAAAATGAAAGTAGCCTCTTTCCTCCCTCCTCCTCCACCTCTCTTTCGCCAAAGAAGCCAAGGAATCAATCCTCTAAATCCTTTTGTGTCCTTCGATCATATATTATTGCCTCTGGGAACTGTGCGCATTATATATATTTTAATTATATGAAATCATTTAATGCTAACCATTATACCATTATACTTGGGACTTTATATATTTATATATTCATGGGATTTGTGAGTAAACCTTTTGTGCTTTCTATACGAGTACATACTTATATGCTCTGCTCTTGCTCCGATCATGTCATGTTGGCTCCGGATTCAGATTCGGATCATCATCATCATCAGAAAGTAGTTTGAAAAGTATCATCAAAAAAGTTGACTTAACCTCCAAAAGTCTATCATAATAATATATCTCTCAACAAAGAGTGTGTACCCCCAAAAGCCCCCATAAACTCTATAGCATTTAAAGTAATATTGGAGCAATTATTTATACACATATTGTTGCATCAATAAGAAAAGCATTTATCAGTTCTCGGAACAGCAGCAATAAAAACACACTGAAAAATAAATAAAACATATATTTAAAAAAACATAATAATTCGCCAAAGTCTTCACACTCTCGGCGCAGCAGCCACAAACGTGCTTCTTCTTCTTAATCCTCGAGCCACAGACGTGGTGTTAGTTCCCATTCTGCCATTGACAGAAAATCACTTCGTCATCATCATCCCATCGAAAAAATGTTAGGAGTGGCCCATATATTTGTACACATTTTTTTCTCCACTTTTTACTGCCAAGAATATGGGCAACGATATGAGAAGCGTCATTCTGGGTAAGCTTTAATCGGTAAGCCTCATTCAGTGATCCAAATAACTTGTATCATATCCTGATTACCACGGCGCGTATTTGTAACTTGTCATACATTAGTGGCTTGAGCTCTCTTCTGCTCTGAAATGAATAAGAATTTAAGTAGGTCTACACTGTCAGTTGAAAACATGTTAATTTTTTGGAAATCCGATGTGCATAATTTATATAATGACTGTCGAGGATTTATATGCTTACGTATTATGATGGCATTTTTGTTCTGCCATAACATTCATATCTTCTATTTTCTTCTATTCATGCGGAAACGCGGATTTAACGTGTAGGCAAGAAAATAACACTGCTCATCATCACTCCTGTAGAGCCCAGCCTGTGAGAGGAGGAATATTATTCGTGTCTATATCAAATCCAATCCTATCCAATCTAGCTCTCTCTCTCTCTCTCTCTCCATCCATATATATTATATATATATGCATGCGTTTATCTCGATACGTGTTTCTAAAAATTACGCTTCTGACGACAGCATCAAGGAATTTGCAAGGGAGGAAGGGGGAACTAGATCGTAATTTGCACTCCAATATTGTATTCATGACCTGGACACGTTAGTCACCATTTTACACCGAGTGGGGAATCTCTGCGCTGGTGACTGGTGCAGCTTTAAAATGCACATTTCACCTCCCATTAGTGATACCAGTTCCCATTCTGTTTACCATCATCATCACCGAAAAAGATAAAACTCAACTAAAAACTACTTTTTTTTCCTTCACAACCTGCAGCAGGAATTTTTTTTTTCTTCTGCCTATAGAAAACCCGTATTTATTGTTTCTCTGTCGTCAGCACTTCAAAATAGTGTTTGTGCTCCAGTTCAATATCCTATGGAATTTGAAAATTTGTGTTTATGGCTTCATATAACACCTCCATCATCAGGTCGAGAGAGAAAAAAAAAGTGACGAACTACGTCATTCTCGGTTGTGTGGAGTTGTGGTGTTGAGAGATCTCATTGGATTAGTATCGATCATATAAGTCGTCATCGTCCGTGAAATAGGTCCATGGCCAATATAACTGTCGGCCAATATTACTTTCTGCAAAAGAATTCCACAAAAGTTTTTTTTTCTTGTACATTATTTGACATCAAATAGCTAATTCTTTTTAGGCATCCGCCGAAGGGGGAAAAATGTAGTGCACGGTTCGAAAAAGGTAAAACTCTGTGGGATTCGTATCGTATGTATGTGTCCTCTAATCCACGCCGCGCCACTTAAAGCTGCAATGTAACCACGAAAATCCTATTTTTAACTATGGAAAATTTGCGAGTTTTCCATTCACTTTGAGAGAAGACAAAAAAAAACTAACGCGTAAACAGCAAATTTTTGTTCTACTCTTTCTACGTCTTCACAACCCTTTTTTTCAAAACCTCATCTATTCTTCCTGCATCAAATGACAAAGTGGTAGTGTGAGTAAGCGTTTGGTTGGAGTATAGAGAGAAAAAAAAAGATAAAGACTAAACAATTGAAAGTTAGTAAGTGCGACTTATTTGGCAAGAAACTAAAAATGTCGTCGTAGCGTAGTAGTAGATTCAACCAGTGGCATAAACTGGAATGGTGATGTGATGATGCTAGGTAGTCAGTCCACCACCACCGCCGACCGACTACAAATCTGCTACAGAGAGAAGAGACCATATATGAGATGGACTGCACTTGTGGAACAATGTTGTCGTGTCTGTCGCTTTTAAGGCAAGCACATTAATTGGATTTGACAAAAAATAGTTATGCTCTACAAGCATTGTTACCACTCCAAAATTAATTGCAATTGATAGCTACATTATTATCCATTTTTTCCCGAATGAGAATGAGTCATGGAGGAGATAGAGGCGAGGAGAGGGGCGGAAGAGTTGAGAGGTTGCGATCACACCCCACACCTCTACCACCATTACCACCACCACCAGCACCACCTCTACCACCATTACAAAAATCATATCATTCATTAGACACTACACGTGACACCGAGATCATCATTTTTGGTTGCAGATAAAGAGGAGCGTCATCATCATCATGGTCCCTCCTGTTGATAAAACAGGCATAACTAACGAGCGTCATGATGCGTTTTCCTTATCTCGTCATTTTCTGCAACCACCACCTTTCCTAATTATTATTATGCATAAAGTTTACAAAGTTTTTGCAGAGCAGAAAAAGGTACACAATGCATGATCATAAAAAGAGTAGAGACGTAAGTGGTGGTGGTGGTGGTTGGTGGTGTCTTTGTGCGTGCTGTTGTTTGTTACTCCTCGCGAGCAGCGCAAATTATGTCGAAGGATTGAGAAGGTCAAGAACCGGGAATAAGTGGCTTCAGACAAGCCTTTCATGGATGCAGAGTCCTTGGGCATGAATTGTCAAGTTGACCGAGACCATGCATCCGCTGCAAATACTTATATGCACTGTGTCATCCTTGCTTTATCTGTCGTCTCGAGGCAGCTAGCTCTCTCACATCAGCTTTATTATTACGATTGTGGATTAGGCTTGGCTTGGCTTGAGCCACTAGTGGAACATAAAAAAAAGGGAGAATTTGTCTTTTCTTTTTTATACATACGTTATATGTACGAACGAAGATGAGAGAGGGGAAAAAAGGACGACAATGAGCAGGTATTTTTTTCTGCTCCGTTCCGTGCACACTGTCAACTTTGTGTTTTTTTTTATCTCATCTCTTTATTGCTTACTCCAATGTTTTGTTTGACGAGGAGGTAAAAAAGAGTCAGTCAGCTAGTCACCCACGACGTCCGACGTCGACGGTAATCAAGAGTACATTGTGCTTTCGACCGTGTGATAGCATCGATGTTTTGGGACCAAGAAGATAATATTATATGCTTACATGCTTCCCCTGCTGCCCTCCTCTTGTCTAGCCAAGAAAGTCTGTTGAGTTCTTGTTTTTTTTTTTGGAAAGGCAGACTTCTTCTGGGCTTACTGAACATGCAGCAGCAGCGGCGGAAATGAAGGAAAAATTTTAGAAACAGGAGTTAATGAGGTAGCCTAGGCACACAAAACCGACAGCTGTTACGAATTAAGAAAAAAGTATAAAAAAATAACTCGAATTTTTCAACATTTTTACTTTCCCATGCCAACTTCCAAAAAGAAAAAAAATTGTGATCAACAAGCGAAGAATATCTACAGGAATAAGCCAGCGTGGTGGCTCATGGCTCATGCCAGCCAGCCAGTGGAATAATATATTAGTGTGCTAACAAACAATCACACATTTTAGGGTTGAGCAGCAAAATGTTGTCTCAGGTTTTCGTATTAGGAAAGATGGGAAATGAAACCATGCTCCTAGGCCATCTTTTTAGTTGTTCTTATGTATTCCACATTTGATAATAATAATAATAATAATATGAGCATATTGTGCTGGATGCATGATGGACCACCCCACACCACACCGCCGCCAAATCATGTAGGAACACTTTAAAGTCATACCTACGCAGTTGGGATTACTTACAAAATAATACAATTAATCAAGATAGGAAGCAAAGTGAGTCTGTCAAAAGAAATAAATATGTGTGACGCTCTGTCAGTCAGATAGGAAGTATAAATAGGTGTGGACTTTGGGGATGGACCCACTTTAAAACGCGTAGGTATACTACTGGCAAGCCGGTTGGACCTCTGCACCTCTCTGCTGAATGATGATGTGAGGAGCAGAGACACCTGCAAATAAAGGATTACCATTAGCGTAATAACGCTCTACATATATATATTGGTCGGTGGTCACCGGTAATGCTAATTTACTCATCCACCCACGACCCCATCACGGTCATCATGGTTGATATACCATAATATTATCATGGAATCCGAAAGGGGATAGATAAGAAAAAGCATAAAATCCTAATATTTTTTTTTCTTTGTCAAGGAAGCCGTCGTTAAGCGTTTAGTTTAGATACACAATATCATATTATTATTACTATCACATTATTATTACTCTTTTGTCCTTTTTCTTTCCTCCAAGATTATCCATCCATCCATCCATCCCTATATACACACACCTGCAAACCTAAAATTTCTCCACGGAGTCAGCCCCAATTATAAAATCAGAAACCAGAAGTAATATAATTAAAACGTATCTCTTGTTTGGAAATATGGGAAGCAAGCGTCACACACTCCTCACGACACTGACACCTCTTCTGACAACCACCATTTCTTTTGCACTTACTTACGTTGCTGACCAATTACACCACACCACTGTTGGTTGTTGTGAGTGAACCCCTTTGTACCATGTATTCTCTGTATTTGCTATATTTGATTGAATCGTTTCCTCATGGGCTTCATCATCATCATCATCATCATGATTATGATCATTATCACCAGTTGCATTACCATAATGATTATGTCTCCATATCCGCTCGTTTGTTGCACCACTCTGGTGTGAATACCAAGTGAATGCTCAAAATGAGACAACTTAAGCTCATCTTTTTTTTACCCACCTCAGTCAGCCTTACATTCATAACGTTGCGTTGAGCGTACTTGCCCTGACTGACTGAGTCTCTACTATTCAACTTGGATTCATTGCTAAATATTCTTCGGCATCATTCAAAAAAAAGATGTGTGATATGGCTGCAATCATGATGTTAGAAAAAAAAGTCTCGCCCACAACAGCCACATCATTTTCGACGACCATAGCACACTTCTCGCAGGCAAGCAGGCAGGCAGGCTACCTACACAACCAACAAAAAATAGATTTCGTGGCTAATATAAGAAGGCGAATGTGAGGAAATTTTTGCTCAGTTGGAGTACCATTTGCACGTGACTTGACTTCTCTTTATGTCATTACGGTCTTATTCCTTCTTCTTCTTTTTTTAAAAAAAATTAGGTACCTGCTCTCTCTCTCTCTTCTCCATGATTTTCCCATTCTCATTTCTTTCCTTTTTCTAACAAAAACAAAATACACTTGAGACTTACATTTTTTCTCTGACTGAATCAACAAAACAAAAGTGTTCGCAGCCATGATCCGTTGTACAACGAGCAGCTCCTTGCGTCCCCTCTGGATGACCGGTTTCGTAGCTATTATTACCTTCAACTCGTGTCTAGTTACAGTGGAATCACAGTGTTCACCGGAAAAATTAGTTGTGTACCATGTAATCATGAAAACACAGTGGTCCCGGGAGCTTTTCCCGAAGCAGTACCCCGAATTTCGGCCGCCGGCACAATGGTCAAAACTTCTGGGTGTGTTTCCTTTTCTCACTCTCTCGTTTGTGGTCACACAGAGCAGTTAATATATTTGTATTAATCAGGTTGTGCAAAAAGTGCATGCATGGGTTGTTGTGTGCTGGCACAGTGATCAAAAGGTTTTTTATTTTTTTTTTGTTTCGGGGATTTTGTTTAAAAATCGCAGGTCGAACGCATAATTCCTCCTATTCCCTGTATCGCATTGGAGGGATGGCATCTCCCGGACTGAAGAGATTTGCAGAGACATCCTCGTCAGACGTATTGGACGAATCGGCTCAGGGAAGCTCTGGTGTTTTGGATGCCTTTAATGGGGCTCCCATTGGGACCGGCGTTGGGCAGACTGAGACGCAGTTCTTTGTCGATGGAAATCACACCATGGTAAAAAACATGTATATATATATATATATATATATAAAGAAAGAAAACCGAACAGCTCAATAAACTTTGTCAGGCTAAATGGCCCTTGGAAGTATTTTGAAATCAGGGAATTAGTCCCTGCTGACTGGATTTTCGGAACGGATTGTCATTTAAGTATATTGGCTATTTTGTTGTCTTGCTTGCTAGGTGTCGTTGTTGGCCCGCATTGTCCCGTCGCCGGATTGGTTCGTAGGAATTGAGAGTCTTAACCTCTGTTTGAATCAAGAGTGGATCGACAATATTGCCGTTGATGTAATCTTTCTTTTACCTACTTGATTTCATTTTGTTTTTGTTAAACCCTATATGCTCTCCAGTTTAGAGGGGGGAAGGGAAAGATGATGTGGGACGCCTGGAACGAAACTGGCTTTCTCATTCTTCTGTTCAAGTTGTTGTTGTTGTTGTGTGTGTGGCGTACTATTATTATGTTTCTCAGTGGTTTCCCATGGACCATCAAAGAAATTACAATTTTATCCGTTTGATTGATTTCCCTTCAGGTGGAGCCCATCGATGCAGGCACTGACTCAGGTTGGTATTTATATTTACATATTACATCTTCTGAGAGTAAGCTTGCCTCAATATCACACAACTCGGACGGAGAGTCCACAGGCAGACGGAGTAGAGGAGGAGGAAGAGGAGGAGATGATAGTGTGTGATTCCTTCTACTTGAAAGCACCCAAAAACTCACCAGACTAGTTTCCAATTTCCTATCCAGCCATATCATATTCCATAATTTATACATGTATAAGAAAAAAGGCAATATTACTGCGAAAAGAAAAGCGGAGCGAGCGGTGCAGTGGTAGGCAGGCAGGCAGGCTGAGGCAGGGTATTCCTGCAAAATAAGGATTGACTCGGGAAAACAGAGCCTAATTGAATCACAACATCTCAAGTGGTAAAACTATGTTGTTCTTTGTATCATGCAGGTTTCACGTTCACAGCACCAAACTGGGTAACCGTTCCACAAGAGGCAATCTATCAAATCCATTTGACTACATTGCATCCGGCACATTCCTTCCAGTACCCTGACAACAGACTGCGGGACAAGCCGATCGCCACCTTCACCATATTCAAAGTGGATAAGCCATTATTTTCTCTCTTTCTCTCTTTTATATGTACAATAACCCAATTTCCACCTATATTGACGGTAACTAACCCCGCTAACGATATATATATAGATATATATGGGCTCTTTGCCGTCTGGAAAGTTAGACTTCCATAAATTCATAAAGAATGAGATGAGAGCTATTTTCCACACTTTTCATCCAGTAATTCCATATTGGACGGCCAAGTCAGGTAGTATTTTCTCAAAAACACCACAAACCATTCTCCCATTCTCCTCCTGCTCCATGCTAGATAAAGGCGCACAAAACCCAGGAGAGTGCACCCTGTAATTCCCTCTGTCAGCCTCCCTCCGCTACAACTTTCCGTCATTACACTTGCATATTGAGAAAGCGATTTGAGAGTCGTACAACTGAGGTAATAGGATTTCAGGCTTAATTGTCCTTTTAGTAGTTCGAGTCGTGGAATTGGTTTAGAAGAAGAGTGGCTTTTATATGGAGCAGTAGTAGCAAAGAATACTGTCAGCTCGTTTCCGTGTCCGTTCCGAGAATTGTCGCCCTCTTACACAAATACTTAAATCATCAAAAATTTCATATCGTTCCACTTCTCGGAAGGGCAACGTAACGGAGTTTTTGGGAGTGCATAAAGGTACGACAATTTTGGTTGAGGGTGGAACCCTGACGACGACGACGACGACGAAGACGGCTGAAGATAGATAGAGAAAGAGAGCGAGGAAAAAATAGGCCCCTGGTTTTTCTTCTATGTTGTATGATATGTAGCTAAAGAGAGGGTGGGCAAGGAAGAAGGTATGCCCACAATAGGGAGTTGTTTTTTGTGATGAGCTCACGCTCAACCTTTTACAGCATCATCAGAGAATGGTTTTCAGTTGATATCGTATTTGATTTAGCTCATATGAGGAAGTTAATCTAATGATGACAAAAGAGTTTACATGTGAGTCTGACTCTGTAGCAGTTTTCTTCTATCATTGTTGACAGATGAAAGAGTACTCTCTGACTCAGTGGGGCGCTTCTAGAATCACTGATGAAGTGGGGAGCAGCAGCAGCAGCAGCTTCCCCATCTCGGCTTACTCTCCCACCGATCCTCTTCACCATCATCTTTTTTCTGATGACATTGACAGTAATGACATTGGGAATGAATTAAATGAGATCAATGATCCAAAAGATGTGGAAGACATGTCGCTACGTATGTCCAAGAAGAAGCGATCTAGAAAAATGAAAGGTAAAGTATCCTCCTCTTTTGTCACTCTTCGTTACAGACCAGGAATACGGTGTACGGGGGGAGAGAAAGGAAGGGAAAAAACATATGTAGCTTTATACTATGAGTTTGAGAGAGAACAAGTGGGTTATGTGGGGGAACAACAGGAGGAAGCATTTTGACTGCTTATAAATTTCAGTCATAGGACGAGACAAATTTTTTAGCGAGACTTTTACAACTTGTATAGAGAAACTCAGTTCGCGAGATAGGTATATGACGCTACACTATATAGTAGTCGGGTAGACACAACGTTCATATTTGTTTCAAAGGGAAATGTCCGCAGAAGCTTGAAGACGTGACATTTCAAAGTTTTGAAATTTCAACGTGAAACAACACCACGAAAGACTAGAGGATTTTTCACACGGGGTGGTTAACATTTTTTCTCATGCTATTTTTTGCATATGGCAAACTTTTCTAGTGGTTAAAAGTGGGCTCTATAGCGTCTAGCTAAAAAAAAATAATGGATGTATGGAAACTTAATCAGGCCTTTTAGCCATTTATCACCATATCCTCGTCTACCGTTTAATTGCAATATGGAACAATCCATAGAAATATATAAAGATTTGTCCACTTTATTCACTCCAATGAATACCCCCTTTAATACCATTATATAGTTTTATATAAAAATCCCAGAAAGCTGGTAGACAGTTTGACAGTAGTAACAAAAAACTGGATCCCGAGATAGAGACTCACGATTTTGGGCAAGTTTCCGTTCTCTAAGCGATTCACTGTTTTTTTTTTGCCTTCGCCGCAGATTACGTTTCATTGGGAGATCGTCTCTCACTCCAAATCCGTTTAGAATATATGCTGCGGGAAGTTGATTACTAGTAAATAATATGGGTTGTTGTAGCTGACGGATATGGCGTGTGTTAAATGCTTGCCCAGCCTGCAAACTGGACTGTAGAGAGAGAGAGAGTGTGTGTGTGCGTGTGTGTGTTTTATCCGAAATAAAACGGCTGGTTTGTTTGCTTTCACTTGTTAACTGGCTAAAAAGGAAAGTGGTGTGATCTATGTGTATTGTTGGGCATTCTTTTATAGGGCCTTCAACTCGGATTACTCGAGACTGCAAGGTTTCCGACTGGAGTGAGTGGTCCGAATGTTCAGCTCTGTGTGGATTTGGGGAGCAGTATAGACACCGCTACGTCATCAGTCATCCCCGTCATGGAGGGGAGCTTTGTCCAGGGTTGACAGACAAAAGACTTTGCAACTCAGCCAGGGATTGCCGTCTAAATTATTTCGACTGGTAATTTTTACTGATTTTTGAGGGGTATAAAAATGTTAGGGCGCCAGGGCTGCTGGCTAGTAGGTTTGTTTCTTTCTTTTTTTTGGTTTCCCAAAACCACCACACTAACGTCTTTGATCTTCGAGCGTTGTATGCTTTCCTTTGTTCAGAGTGCATGTACGAGATTGTGACAAACCAAAAAAAAAACAAAAATTCTGTGAAAACGTATTTATTTGTAGTTTAGAGACACGAGAAAGTTTGGAGTCTAGTTTTTAGGTAGCTGTTGTAGTTTAGGTGATTTTTTTTGCTGGCATGTAGATTTAATCTAGAGTTTCAGAATGATTTGAAAAAATGGTAGTACGCTAATGACTCACCACAATATTGATATATTGCAAGAATGAGAGAGTGGTGCCAAGAGGAATGAACGCAAGCAGATTTCCTTGACAAGCAGATTGCATGAGAAGAAGAGTAGCGGAGTAGTGGGAAGGGAAGTGTGCGTGAGCAGCGCTATATTGCAAAAGGATTGTGTTTGTTTAACAAAAATCTGTAGTAGTATTGTAACACGAGAATGAAGGAAGAAAAAATTACTCTCTAACTCTCTCTCGGTAGGATGTAGGAGAAAAAAAAATCCCCGTGAAAATTTCACGGGAAGCTGCTGCAGTTTTATGTAATGTATGGGCTTTCGTCTAAAATGTTGTCTTCATGATCTCGTTGTTAGACAACCTCCGAGTTGTTTCTCATCGAGCCCCACTATGTTTGCTAGAATAAGAATGTATATATATGCATAAGAAATGTGTATAGCTTTTGTCAAAAAACGAGAGAGAGAGAGAGAGAAGAAAAAAAAACCCTTATAGCTTTCATTCCCATCTGAGCCATTCCCGGATTTCAGGTGAAGTGACTGGTCTGCCTCCTTTCGTTTCACATTTTATGCAAATGGGAAAATGTGTTAAAGGTGCAATAACTTTCTGTCTTTGATGAAAATGAAGGGTCACGTGCTAACATGCTATTTATTTATTATTCGTATTGACAATTAGAATTAGATTTTACGACCATTAGACATGGATTATTTTTTAATAATAAATATACGAACTGTCGACTTTAAAAACTTGAATCTAATTTACGATATATAATTAATTATGCTTTAAGTCATAGGAATTAATTAACCACGACATACACATGTAGAGATAGATGTCTGCTGTACTACTTTAATATTAGCTAATAAATGAGGTGTTAGAGAAAGCAGACCTTGATGGAAAGTTTTGGTGTGAATGCTTTCTTTAAAAAAAGTGTATTATTTGAAACGGTGAATGATGATCATGTGCGCAGTTTCAGCCGGAAAACAGACTGACATTTTAACTATGTACATAGGTAATAATAATATAGTACCTACCTATGAGTTTAGGAAAACATTATGTGTGACTCAACAAGCCTGTACAGCTAATTAATTCTAAAACGAAATGCTAAACGAAATATGATAATTATTACTTTATGGTATTTACTCAAACACAGGAACACTTTCACTGCCATTTCTTCCGAAGCCAATATGTATAAAAAATAATAATAATAATAATAAGACATGCATTTATATTCACCAGAGTTTTGATGCGTTGTCCCATGTCACCTTGTTGTTATGTAAGTATAGCGTGTTGTGTCCAAAGAAGAATAAAGAGTAAAGAAAAACTGCTTCGCGATGCTGATGCAAAATGATAATGCAAAAAAAAAATCCGTTGTCAATCCTTTTTTTTTCTTTTATTCCATTGTGACCAGGCACAAGTTTTGATGCATAAGCCCATTTATGACTTGTATGATTATGATTATATGACCATATATTATTATGCATACTTTCGATTGTTTCAATAAGTCCCTGAGCATCTTTTCACGGCAACAACTTGGAAGTAATGGAAATATTATCTCTATCCTTTTATTATTATTATTATCCTCTTCTAAACCGTAGTCTACATTGCTAGTAATACATTACATGTTAGTAGTAAAATTGTTGCAGTAGTTGTAATTCACTACACGTTTACATGGGGTTACAAAGACATTAAAACTGAAATGAAAATGAAGTTTTTTTCCACTAAATAATAATATATTATATAATATTCACATTGAAATAGCACCCATTAACTATCCTGCACATTTTGTTTATATAGCGTCGGTAATACAGTGTTTTTTCACAATATGTTTTATATTGTTAGAAGACATCGTCAGTAGTGCAACTGAATGAATATACAACGACAAAAAAATTCGAAAGACTTGAACTGAAGTGCGAACTGGAGCGATTTCGTCAAGATTATATTACTTTAATAATAATATTTATATAGCCTCTGTTGCCCGTTGTCAACAACAATGCTGTAGTAGTAGTAGTTTGATGTGTGTGTGTGTTCGAGAAATTCATTTCGAAAATGTTTCGACGACACTGGAGTTACGTACTTACTTAAGTATTATCCGAAAAAAAATGGATTTTTAATATTCGTTTTGCGTGTTCCTTAACTTTATTATTAAAACTTTACAATCTAGGAGAATGACAGGCCCGCCGCTAATATATATATATATTTTCTTCCNTAAAACTTTACAATCTAGGAGAATGACAGGCCCGCCGCTAATATATATATATTTTTTCTTCCTTTGTTGGACTCTATATGAAATTAATATTCGTCGTATCGGTTTTTTCTTGCTGTGTAAGTTGGGATTGATGAGGCAAAACTAAAACATGGTTTTGCAAGCTAATAAAATAATAGTAGCTACACGAAATATTTATGTGTTAAAAATCTGAAACCTTAGCTAAATACGCTTTTCTTTCAAGTTTGCCAAAATAATTTACAATGAACAGTTTAAATCTAGTCCAAATGGTGATGATGATGATGATGATATGTGTGTGCTCTGGAAAACTGTGTATAGTCTCGATGATGATGATGATGTTTCTACTATTTCTTTTGTGGAAAAAGACAAAAAAAAAAGTACACAAATGTATACAACTAGAGACGTGGCAGTATTATTAGTGACTTTTTTGTCATTGTTCCGAGCTGTTTCTATCGCGGAGTGCACGGCGCGTTTCCGAACAACACAATCATAATTTTTTTTGCATACCTAATATATAATATTATATAGCCTTACATTAGTTTTTGCTGGAAAGACATGCAGTCAACTCACAGTAGTACTACTACAAATTAAAACAGCTCTCCTCCATCCATCTCTTCCCCTTCGCCCACCACCGTCGTCGACCGAGGAGGGATATAGTAGTAGCGCTTAGCCCCAGTTGAAGTAATTCCTGCCACAACTCCTTGCCGACCCGCACCAAGTAGCTTCTTTCAAGGGAGGACATGGACGACCACCACGGCGTGAGTGCATCAGAACTGTTCGTGACCGAGTCATTTCTCCAAGACCACAAGTTTTACTGCATGGAGTCCAAGATGACCATTCGGAAACTATGCAATCTCGTGGTGGTCCTTGTTAGAAGAAGAAGAAGGGATGGAAAAAAAATAAGCACATTAAGTTTAAATTCTTTCTTTTTCTTGTCTTTATATGTCGAGAAAAAAAGAAATCCTAATCTTATCAAAGACATCATATCATAATCCTCAGATGGGTTTTGCTATGATACAATAAATTAAAAATAGAAAGGGGAAAAAGTATTCCAGGAAACCCCTCCATTTCAATGGATGATAAGACAAAAAAGAAATCTAGAGAGAGAGAGAGAGTTTCTCACATCCAGCCAGCCAGTCAGCCAGCTCTATTCACATCTTACTTTTTTGTATCCTTGTACTTAGTACTTATGCGGTGCTTGCACTTTTTTACTGTGAAAACTATCATCAGTCTCTCACGTTCTCGGCAAATGTTTTCATTTTTTTTCATCGTATAAAAATCACATTTCTTCAAAAAAAAAGTTGGTTCCCTTATATATAATATATTATTCTTTCCAACACTTTCGATAGTATGTGGACATGATCTTGTAGCCTTTTTTTTACTCTCGCTTATGTGTGTATAGGATGATGAAAAATGAGAAGTGGAGAAGAAAAAAAAACTGGAAAACTAGGCATTTTGGTGGTGGGTAGAGAACAAAACAAAAGGGAGAAGAAAAAAAGATTCATTCTTTCTTACGGATTTTTTTGAGTTTCTTTTTCTTCTCTCCGGTACTGTCCTTCTTTTTCTTTTCAGCATATGGAACGTAGTCGATAACGTTATTAGTGCGGTCTGGCTCAGCTACCGGTTTTGACATTGATGAAAAGGCTGATGCACTTTTTAAATTAGTTTCTACTGGACGGGTCGTCGGTTCCATTACATCATTATTCGAAATTTCTTGCTCGGGATGATGGAAAACTTCACTTAACTCATATTCCTTCACCTAGAAAAAAGCACAGTTTAAGAGAGAGAGAGAGAGAGAGAGATAGATATACCCACTTTGCTCAGAATCTTTTTTTTTTGCGTGATATTCCAACTCCGCTCCACACTCTTGCTGATCTCTAATCCTACAGTTTTGCATACTCATTTGTAAAGCTTCACAACGTTTTTTTGCTGGTGGTGGAAGTTTTGCAAACATTGCAAGTGGTTGCGTCTTTTGTGATGCTCCTTCAATCTGATTTATTGTGGGGAATACCAAGAAAAAAGTTATTTGGGTATGGGGTGTGCTTCGAGATGAGATGGTCGACTACGTCTTACTACTATTCCGGGATTTTGCTAATACCTATTACATTCATTTCCCTTTCCAGTGGATTCTATGAAGAGCTCATTCATTTCAAGGGCTAGAGATTGTGGTGGTGGTGCTGCTGGTACAACTCCATTCTCTATGTGTGTTTTCACATTTGAAAAAAGAAATTCTTTCAGAAAGCCAAATAAGAGAAAGGGATTTTTTTTATGAATGCATGACTTGATTTCCATCAGTATATCAGCCCCCTCTTTAAGGTTTTTCCAAAGAGACCATATGAAACTGTGTTGTGTGTGGGCTTTAGGGGGGAAAAGCACTGGGAATATTTCTGGATTATATATAAAAGAAATAGAGGAGAATAGTATAACACACGCATGACTTCCATCATCATGCTAAGCTTTAAATGAAATTTAAGTATACATATATAGACATTGCGGAGTGGGGTGGTGGTGAGGAGGATTGAGAGGAGAGGAACTACTGGTTCCCACTTTTTTTTTGTCAGTCTATCGAGACGGCTAACATTTTTTTAAATCTCTCAGAAAAAAGTGATATGAAAGAATGTCCAACTTTCTCTAGTTTTTTCGTTTTGTCTCGAGTGAGAATTTTTCGTCTGGCAAAGGATTATGTGTAATTTCGAACGGGCGGCGGTGCGGTGTAGAGAGTAGAGCCAATCGGCTAGAAGTTGTTGCGCTATAGGCATACCATCTTATATATTTTGCGGGGCTCATTCAGAAAAAAAAACTTAAAATTCTCCTTTGTTCTCCCCTCCTCTCTCCTCTCCTTCTGCGTACCCCAGGGAGGTAGTCCCAGATAGAAAACAAAATGTGCGGAGTAAGAAAGGTAAACGAAATGTGGTTACATTGTGACAAGAGTAATCCTTTTCCTACAATTGATGAGAGTAGGCAAAGTTACCTTGAGGAATTGAAAAGATGCAATTGGTGGCAATGTTTCTCTGTCACCGTAGTAGAATGATGATGCAGGATGGTTGGGTTGCCGAGGTGTGAGTCGCTTCACCACTGCTCGCGGCTCTGTCGCCCAGTTGGGGGATGTAAAAGTGAGCCCTGTTTTTTTTTGTTATTACAAAAAGAGAGAAAGAAAGGGGGACGGGCCCTTTTTAGTCAATCTCACACCTTCATTGATTTTATGACATGATCAATCACTCTGTTGCATTTTTCATAGGAAGCACACTATCGCCACCACTTGGATAAGATAAAAGAAAGTGGGTGTGATGATCATGCTTCTTCTTTCTGCTTACCAGAATCTGTACCGGCGTCCAACGGGTCCACCTGTGGGACATAAATCAACAACAATCCCTCGTATAACAATTTTTTTTGCCGTATCTCCCAATTTCCCAATTCCCATCATCATGCCATTTAAATCCTCCAACACGTAACAGATTGCGCAATTTTACGAGTAATTATCATTGTACCTCTATTGTTACGCTGTCGATCCATCTTCCGTTGGAGCACAAATCGTAGCCATCAATCCCAATGAACCAGTCAGGGGACGGGACAACCCGAGAAATTAGAGAAACCTTGTGGCAAAACATGTAAAGATCAAGTACTTGAGTGGATGACACTGGATATAATATCCATCCTTAGATTGGACTCGTCAAGATTAGACGGCCAAAGGACGACGATAGAGTGAGGTGTGAATAGTTACGGGTAATTAGTATTATTCGAGTAGTATCACGACGACGACGGAGTTATAGCATTTACCTAACCCAAACCAAGCAGTTTTTAGTTTTTCATCCAACCATCCAGAAATTTTCCAAATCCCCTATGTTTTCAAGCTACACGAGTAAGATTAATAATACGGAGGCGTTAGTTCAACATTAAAATGTTAGGGACACCCAAGAGCCAAGACCTCTGCCTTGTACGCACGCAGCCATGCTTCGTTAGGTACGAAAAACTGGGTGTGAAACAAAGGTGGATGGGGGAGATACGTTGTAATTACCCTCATTAAACTGAAATACTACTCCCATTATGGGTGCAACGGAGAGCCAACGTATGAAACATGGTCCCATGCTTTTATCGTCGTGCCTCAAGAAAATTCAACTGTCAGTTTATACATCATCTAAAGTGGACAAAAAAAATTGCAAGACTTTCTTTTGAGAAGCGGAGAAGAAAAAAAACTTTCTGATTTTAATCTGTTTTTTTGTGACTTCACGTTTCCTCCTCTAAAAAAACTAGACCATGTCCCATCGGTTATTTGGAAGCATTACTTTGTTAGATACGATTTTTATCACTTAAGTTTTTCCTCTCTCTCTCTCTCTCTCTCTCTGTCTGTCTCTCATGAAACTCTTCTTACCCTGGAGTGATTTCCATCCACAAAGAACTCAGCCTCGGCTCTCCCAACACCTTTAGGAATAGCTGGAGCAATGAATTCATCGTAAACACCACCTTCTCCTTGTGAAAGCTCATCCAGAACGTCTGAAGCTCCTGTCTCGGCAAATATGCGAATCCCTTCCGACGCCACTTTTCCCAGTTGAAAAAGGTGAAAGGACTCGTTATGAGTGCGACCTGTATTACATCAACCACACCAACAACCAACATCATCATTATCATCATCATCATCATCATCAAGTCTAGTTAGAGTCAAAGTAGTAACGTATACGCGGAAATGGGGAAGAGAGGGACGAACAAACGTCGTTTTGTCGGCGAGTGACTTGCAATAATTTTCTCCAATTATTTGCTCAATAAATAAATACAGTTATACAGCTGTTGTGCGATGCACCCATAATTTTTATTTGAAAAAATCAGATAAAAATGTGCCTCCCCATAACCATTCCTATTTAATATTATGCCTTCCCATCGTTTCTCTCTGCTGAACTCGTAATGACAGGCCGGGGCCCATTTTGCTGAGAGAAGCCTACGCAATCCCATTGAGTCAACGTGGTCATCATTTTCAGCCGAAGCCAAACCCAGTTTTTTCTTACCCAGTCAGTAGCTAACTAATGTGTCGGGCAAGGGGGAGCAGCAAGAAAATTTGACAAAAAAAATAATGTTTCAAAAAAAATACTCCATGTGGCACGTTTGCGTTTGTGTGAGACAGGAAAAAACAACCTAAATTTGCCCCCGTCCCACCACCGCACCGTCGAGCCTGTGTGAAGCAATAGTATTACCGATAAAATAAATTACACGTGGGGTGACTCATCCACCGAGAACGTCACCAATATCCCTCCGATCAATACCCCATCCATATATGTGGATATTGATACTAATACTACTTTTGAGGTAGCACAGCGATCTGTACAAAAACACCTTTTTGTCTGGGGAGAAGGGAAACTTGTAGAAAAAAAAATTCGCATAACACTTTGTGAAACAGTTATACGAGTGAATGCAGCGAGAAAAAAAGAGTATTTTTTTTATTGCCCCGTCTTCCGCCGCTGTCCCAGTGGAGGTTGTAAAGCCTTGTCCTCAAAACCACATTTATGTAGAGAAATGTAGGTATGGCAAAAAAAAGTTGCTGCTCAACCGTATATAAAATGAGTGTATTGTTTGCATCCGTTTTTTAAAAAGTTGAAAGTGGATCTATATATATGTTTTTTTATTTCCAAAGCGATTTCAAAAATACGACTCCACCACAATTGTTGACATCATCTTCCCTTTTTTCTAAGCGTTTCCCTTGCTTTCCAAATCCATAACTGTCGGACGTGATTTAATAAGTGTGTACCCTGAACTCAAAAAGTTTTTTTCCTGGGTTTTGTGTGTTTTTTTTCTTCTTTTTCTTCCTCCTCTGAACTCTTGTTTTAAAAATGTGGCACGCATAAAAGTTGTACAAGATAGTGAACCTGATTATCTGTGTCATGTTTCCAGGTTGAACCCACAACAACAACCACGAAAGCACGTGTAGCTATAAATTTTAGAGGAATTTCAACTATCTGTCTAGCCATTTCAAAGAGGCAGGAGTGTCAAATTCTGTAATCGGGTTCATAAAATAAAGTGGGAAAATATGATGGCCCTCTGCGTCACATTTATTGAGACATAAAGCAGGAAAAGAGCGTTTTCGTCTTGAAAGAGCAACACTTAAGACCAGCACCACCGGCACCACCACCGCCCGCTCGCTCCGCTACTACTTTCTTAAAGTGGGCAATGGAGGGGGAAAAGGAGTGTGTAGAAGAAGAAATGAGAGAGTCTCTCTCGCTCATTCATTCGGAACTATAACAACACACACGACGTACTTTCTGAACTTCGCGTTGGACCTTATGTTTGTCTTCTCTTTATCTGAATTTGCAGACATAAATCTTTTCACGGGTATATATATGATCGCATAAACGTTCTCATGAGACGATTAAACCGTCTTGGCAATTTCCCTCCAATTGCATATATACGGCTTAGTGTGCCACCACCATCACCAAACCGAACGAACGAGCGAACGAACGCCAACAAGGAATATTGGGGTAGTGTCTTTTGTTGCGGACAAGAGTGGAACTGGCATGAGGGAAACGCTAGACGACAAGGCTATTTGTAAAAATAGAAATTCTATATTGCCTATATGCAATCTTCAATTGTTATGAGATGGGAGTATAATCGGCGGCGGCGGCGGCGGCGGCGGTGGCCCTCCGTAATTCTATATTCATCTTTCGGAAACATTATTATTATTATTACTATTATGTATGCTCGGTGCTTTGCTTTACCTTCCCATTTGGATTCTCCTCGGGTGTCTTTCAGTCACTAGATATCCTGTCCTAATTCCCCTCCTATCTCCTCACTTTTACGGGATTACCAGTTTTTCCTTCAAATACGGCCTTTCTTTGTGATATCGCTTTACTGTGCCGCCGTGGTCGTAGTAGTAAAAGTCTCCGATTACATTGTTTTGCTTGTCCCACAAAATTTACACACTCGTAAAGTGCCCAGACGTTCCTCCAAATTAGTACAAAAAATATGAGTGATTGGAGGAAAATTTGTTGCTTAGAAAAAAGGGTGGTGACTCGTTGTAGCGTGGGTCATCAAAACCTCGGGTTCTTCAACTTGAATCTTGAAGTTTGGTAAGGATGATGATGACGATGATGATTATGATGGGTGTCGAGAATGATTAGCGCTTTAAAAACCCACCTACTGATTGTGTGGGGGAATGACCAAGACGGAATGGCTCCTCCATATGATATGCAACTCCACACACGAGTCAATGTCAGTGTTAAGTAATTCATAGTCTTATGAAGCAGATTATCTGTAACTTTTGATGACATAATAAGCTCGCCATTCGAGTTCAATTGCGGGTGAACATTTATCATCATCGCCATGAATGAGTAACGGGACAGAAAGGCTCTTACCCTTCGATCAAGTCTATATATTTTCAATAGAGTGACAGACTAGGAATTTTGTTACCTCTGTAGAGGCTCTCCTCGAGTGTGGAGGCTTGAAATCACACGTCGTTGCACCCCCAGCCCCCAACTCTGCGTTTACTCAACGGGCATTACGGTTTACCCCATTCCGACCATTGTTTGTTTAGCAAAGCTAATAATAAGAAGGTGGAGTAGTGTTGCAGTGGGAATATAATACGTATAGTTAATAATATGTGTGCTTAAAGATAGCAATTCCTTTCGGGTTTTCCAAATGCAATAATATGGCTTTTTTATATGCACGGAGCTCCACAATGGGGCCGTGAGTGATGATGATGATGACGTAGAATACATAATGAGTATGAACAGTATGAAGTTATGAGTGGTTGGATTATGGTATCTGGATGCCATTCACGTTCCATCTCAATGATCTTCGTTTGAAATTGCAAATGAAGTAATAATTGCGTTGTCATCTTCTCCGCCAACACGCAGGCAGACAATGCGCCTTTCATAGTAATGAAACGACTCACCGTCCCATTATAACAGTAATTAATCACTCACTTTAACTCGTCCCCTGGTCCCCCAACACTAGTCCCAATGGGCTTTTAATGTAAAATAGAAAAATGGGCTCCGTTTCAGCAATTAATTTCGGCTGAAAACTCTTTGATATGCAGAAAGAGAAAGAAAAAAAAACAAGAGTTTGCTTTTTAAATAGCCGCTCCCCACCACACTCCAATAAACAATGTAATAATGCAAAAGTCTTTCAAATGCATACAACTAATTTATCCAAAAACAATGCACAATCTAGTTTTGGGTGAGCTAATTGATACAGTTTACGTTACACGGTGGTATGGTGGCATAAATTGACTACTTTGGTTATTTCATTTTTGCTTTTTAAAATAGTCAATTTACGACTTTTGCTCGCCGTGTCCTCGCTACTGTTCAAAAAACCTGTGTGTGGATAGTGAACGTCTAGACACAATTTTATTTTATTATATTGCTTTACCCCCTGATTGTTTTTCCTTGACCAACCCTTCCTCCCACGAAAAATAATGAAGAAAGTGTGTACACTTTCATTAGCTAATCACTATTCCCCACTTGCCTCCTCAAAGTGCGACGCAAACGCAATACAGGTTAATGACATACTTCTATATTGCTAATAATGTAAGGGCTAACTGAAGAAAAAAAAATGTACTTGTGACAAGTTGATGTTAATGAGCAACTTGAATGTGCACATGTTTTGTTTGTATGTATGTATATTCTTTTTTCGCAACAAATTGCGCTAAACTCATTAACAGTGATACTTTAATATGCCATTTTCCGCCTGCGCTTCACCTTGTGAAAGCAAGATATTAAGGGAAACAATCTTTTCTTGACGCATGTTTCCTGCTCCTCATCACTAATCAGACAAATTATAGAGACAAGCCAGAGGAGTGTCGTACTGTGTAGCCATAGCACCTTAACAAGAAGAATACATTTTTTTCTTCCTAAAGCTACTCAATGAAAATTTGAGCATTTTAATAATAATATGAAAAACAAGCTGGTCGCTCGCTAGAACCACCCCCAACCTTACTCCTTTGCTTGTTGGCTAATTGGCACAAAGCAAAAGGACCATTTGTCCAAGAACAACTATTTGACTCATAAAGGAAACTAATATAGTTAACGAAAAAGTGACGTGAAGGACACCATCGTCGAAATGATTTCTGACGTGTAGGTGGCAGAATCACAGTAGGAGTGTGTTTTGCTCACCACCACTCTGAAATGATAGCTGTTGAAGACAAGAAAAGAGAGTCCAACGCAGAATTATATTACATATGGAGGGAAGCATCATGGATGATGGCATGGGCGAGCAAAACAAGAAAAAAATTTCAGACGCTGGGCGAACATGTTGTTGCCGTAAAGGTGATTGCTTTTTGGATGAATGGATAAAAATTGGAAGGAGTTATACAACGGGATTTGCATAATATATATTTATGTTATCCCCGGTTAACTTAACCGGGTCGTCGTGATCACATAGACCGACCGGGTCAATTGTCGTTTTAATGGATTTTCTTTCTTTTGCCAAGTGGTGTTGTTTTGTAATTATTAAATTACGCGACTTTTGACTACCTCCGGATTAAAGCTGGTTTGAATCAAATCATTGAGAATTGGTTGACATTTTCTGTTATCATCAGTAGTCAGGCCCAATTGGCACAATGAGTAAGACGAGTAGGTACACACGACGCGTCTTCCAACCAACAAAACTCCTGTATATCGCAAATCTTTTTGTGACTCCTCGCACAAAATAGTGAGCATGTTCAACTGAGATATTATAAGAAAGAGAAGTGAAATGATTATGATGAGCCACAATGGATGGGTGATTCAGGTTTCTACAAAATTTAAGTTTGCTCTCGGCATCTTGTTCTATTCAGTATTCTCAATGACAGTGGTGGTGGTGGGTGCTGCTTCATTGATTCAATACCATCCCGTAATAACAATGGGAATATAATATACTTTCAACTGATCAAGACAAGGGTTGTTACTTTATCTCCTACTTTGCGTCATTTATTCCAACCCATTTTGTAATTCATTATGACGAGCAACCTTTTCTAGAATAGATATATTATCAAAAGAAAGAAACAATGTGAATGGAGTCCTGCAGGGGTTCAATGGGGTGCTACTAATTAGTCGCAAATGTTAGTGTTAAATGTCCTTATTAGATAAATAATTGCAAAGTCGGAGGGAATTTTTTTTCTCACTCTTAGAACAAAATGGAAAATATATTATCAGGTTGTGCCAACTCGTGTTCAAACCTCAATTCACTCCATTATGTCCTGCAGAGCAGCATTTTAGCAGCAGTTGGTTTTTTGTTTTGGAAACGATATTACCTACCTCCCTATATATACTCTTTCGTTGTTTGGCAGAGTTATTGTATAAATCATGGAACAGCAACTCCCTAACTGCAAGTAAAAAGGGAGCGTAGGAGCAGCGAGCCCCCAGACACCAGCAAGCTGCGCCAGCCAATGTTTGTTGGATTTTATGTGAGAAAGAGTCGAAAATATATTATGATGTGTGATGGTCCCGTAATGAGATCATACAGGTCTTTGTCACTCACCCTTTTCAACCTGAACCCTTTCATGTTCTAGGCATTCCTGATCAACAAGCTGATGGGCCGACTGACAAATTGTAATCAGTAATGACAAAACATGGAACATCATTTCAGGAGAGATCGTTCATATCATACAATGAGCGTGTCGACTTATTTGTACGAGTGTAAAGCATCAGACAAATTGCTCACCTTTTGGGAATGCAAAATCTCGTTATACGTATATATATATATATTTAGATATACAATACTACAATACATCACTACCTAGCTATATCGTGCAAGGATTGAGTTTTTTTCTCCGCCAGTGACAGCATGTCAGGATGACATGCACCGTCGCCGTTTTATTTGTCTTTTTCTGTGGTTCACTCTTCTTACTCTGACGACCACTCTGCCTCACACACTGGTGACTGGTGGTGGAGGCTCCTAAGATGGGGTATTTTAGAGTGAAGGCTATATGACTTTTTAGACTAGAAGCTTGAGCAAGAATGAGCGCACTGACAACCAGAAAATGATAGTTGAAGCGGTTGCAAGTTGCTGCATCACTGTACTCTCTGTATTTAACATTTTGAGCAAGTGAGTGAGTCGAGTGAGAGTGGTAAGATAAAAACTAATAGTAACCGGCAACGGTTTGGAAAGATTTGATAAAATAAAAGTATTTACAAGCATTGAAACAAGTTTTTTTTTCTGAAAAAAAAAGAAGATCGACACGATACATATGTACCTATCAACAATTGTGTGGATGCCAATTGCCAATGTGACTATCTGTACGTGTGTTCTGCTCCCTGTCTCTCTCTCTCTCGCTCGACTCAAGACTACTTTGACATTATGCGTGTGTGTGTGTGTGTGTGTGTGGAGTGGATATGGCTGTAATGTAATGTACAGTTGCAAAGTTTGGTTTCATAATAGGGGCAAATGACATGAACATTGATGGTTAGGTTTGCGCGACCACACCAACTGTCTCTCGATAATTATATGACACTTTCATCGCTAACAAATTGCATTGCAACTAACGATTCCTCTCTTGTGACAGGATGGTAATGCCAAGCAATATTTTAAAAGGCTTCTGACCTACCGTATCTGTCTTTTCACTCGGCTTTTGTGATCAGTGTCATTAGTCTTCCAACTTGCATTGCTACCAAATTCAACAAATTAGCTTTTGCTTAACAAGATACATAAACATGCACAAAACGAGAGAGAGAGAGAGAGAGACAAAATTCAATTTTGAACTTTGATTTTTTTGTATGTGTTTCACCCATGCGTCACCAGTCACCGTGATTTCTTTCTACTACAGGCGTACTTACGACATGGAATGAAACGTGCTGCAGAGATTATTGAGCAAGTAAGTAAGTAGTCAAAGAAGAAGACGACAAAAAATATTCTTCTGACTTGTGGCCACTGCACTGAGCACGGAGTTGACGGATAGAAAGAACTATGGAGGTAATTCAACTAAAAAACGACCATACAACTTTGACGTTGCCTTTTTCTGTTTTTTACTCTATAATTAAATCAGCCACAAAGATTTTCGCCATGTAAATACAACCCACAAATATCCTATACTAATCCCAACACCGCAATGCAATGCCGTTCCTTTGAACTCGGGAAAAAATTATGGGTATTACTAGTACTACTCTATTCTCAAATGGAAATGAGAGGATGAAGGAAGAAGAAGAAGAAGAAGAAAAAAAAACTTTAGGAGGAGTTTTCATCACGGCCGCGTAATAAAACGGAATGTGTATACATAAATTTAACGGGCTGATGAAAGAA
Source organism: Dicranocentrus wangi (assembly GCA_036850665.1). NCBI lineage: Eukaryota > Metazoa > Arthropoda > Collembola > Entomobryomorpha > Entomobryidae > Dicranocentrus > Dicranocentrus wangi. The sequence goes on along the minus strand of JAANSN010000480.1, from coordinate 27,065 downwards.
AATGAAATTTTTCCCGATTTCCCCTTGATCAGTAATGCATTTAGTAGTAGAGCTGAGCCAGACTAAAATGTTCTGTCGTGTGGGTTTCAACTGAATGGACATGGGGGAATAAAAATAAATTAAAAATTTAACATTCCAGTTTTGGGATGATTTTGAGGGAAATTGGGTATAAAATGTGAAACGTTGTTTTATATACCGGCTCAATACCCTCATAAAAAATGGATACTGTCACTCCCGTCTCCTCTACTGTGGCTTCATGATAATATTTCTGGTATTGATGTGCACTTCAGTAGTCAGAGTTTTGGATCTGGACCCCAATCTTACCAGCAATTGAACACCCATTCATTGTTCATAACACACCAACAGAGAGATAAACTGAGGTGCATGAAAACGGCATAAAAGGGGGTATTGCAGAGTTATCACTTTTTGTAGTGTCTTCCATTGTTCAATTAAACTGATTACAGACAATAAAACGCTGCTCCCTATTACCCAAGCCAATAGTTAGGAGGACTGCAAAAAGGAGGGATGACGATGACGAATGTCACTGATAAAATGCGAACTCATGTTGCATGACGTGAGCAATATATCACAATCAGAAACATGCTCCCAGCATTCTCATTCGTCCGGGGTGCGGCATGCAGGTCTAAAACAAAAAAAATCCTATTTGCCAGGAGCCATTTGGTGGTAAATGAAATAACATAAAATAACATTTTCTTCAGGCCAGAGCACCTGGCCAACAAAAAGTTTCCCCTTGATATGGTGAAATGAGAATTTTGGAGATTCGGATGTTTTATGTGTTGCACTACCTGTGCCATTTAAGTATGAGAGCAGAGAAATATATGTATATACATATATATACATTTATATTTAGAGGACAGGCTGCCGTAAATGTTTAAGTCTTTTCGGTGTCAGCAGAGCTAAAAACCAAGCATCTTCTCTCGGGTTTTTTTTTACAACACACAGATATCGGACTTAATGAAAGGAGTAGCGGTGTGTATCACGAGTAGGTTTTTTTTATTCAACCAGTTTATTTTCCTCTCACCCATTCTCATCTCCTCACAGTGTTTATTATCTTTCAAAGGAGAGAGTAGTAAAGTGGAGTGCAAATAAAAGTTGACTTCATTTGTGAGCCAACCAGTCAATTAAATTCAGTACAGCTCAATCGTCGTCTCCTCCAAGTGGATATAATCAATATCAATACCAATATAGAGCAGGAAAGACGAAGTAATAAAAGCTGAAAAAGTGTAGCGAACGCGAAGGGCAACGACGACGACGGAGCCCGTCGTAACGTAACGTAACACACACACAACTTAAATATCACGAAACTAACTAAACAGGAGAGAGAGAGGAAGAGAAAAAAAGAAGAATTGGGGAAACCAGTGAAGCACACATTAGCTGATGTGATGCTATGAGGGAATTAGCTAGAAGATGTATTATGCTTTCCTTAGGTATGAACCATTTAGCCAGTAAATTGGCATCTAAGGTCAAGCAACCACAAGTAAAGAGGGAATAGCAGCAGCAGGAGTGGCATTACAATGAGTTTTTTGGTGGAAAAAACGAGTGAAATTGAAAATAGAAAAAAAAGAAAGAAAGAAGAGGAATTGTGCTTGTGTGTGCCATATAGCATGCTGTCTCTGTGTAAAACAGTGTGAAAAACGAAAGCATTAACTCAATCGCCAGGATTGCCTCTGTGAGCGGAAGTACACCGTAACTTACGTAATCCACTGAAACATATTTTTCTCTGACATCTCAGACTTTCGTATTTTTGCAGAGTGGAAGACACTGTATAATGCATCAAGTTCGCACCCATATAGTCAGACTCACATCAGGAGACTGAGGTGCCGTTACCAACCGGGATGCCGTTTGTAGCTCATCTCATATAGATAGGTATATACCTATGTGTCTGCGTAGTAAGATTCGGCATGCATGCGGAACCGAAATATATATACGGTCGGAAAGTTGCCCATTGGAAAAATTCCTTCTTGATTAGATGCTCAAATAATGACAGTTTACAGGGATGTTAGTGGTATCTCAGAGTGCATCCTTTTATCATAAATTGTAATTGTTATATTATGCACAGTGTGCACATGTACATAATATGGAGTACGTACCAAATGACGTTGTATGATTAAAGCCAATCCAAGAGGATTAGCGTAATATCCAATTTTTCCCCGAATTTGCATCCTCATTCCCTCAGAGCCCCGTGCTGCTCTCCTCTCCTACATAGATGCATATGGTTCTCGTTCCAAACGGAAATTATCTGAGAACCTTGTACAACCGCACGATTTCAATTCAGCATCAACCACCATTAACCTGCCTCCTTCATTCTGTATGAACGGCAGTTGACAGGCTATATAGCATTCACACGAAAGAACAAGAAGCATCAGCGTGAAAAGAGTGCACTTAAGAGCAACTTCAGATGCCACTTAATGAATACATCTTCGTCACCACCTTTCTCCCGTTTCCACCACACACACAAACCATTGTAATGCAGCAGTAAAAAGGCCTATATGCTTTGCAAAGAAAGTCAGTAGTCGTAAGAGAGCTCACCATTTTCGGCTACACAGCTTAATTCCATCTAACATGTTGCCGTGCAGTGAGTCCCCAAATGATTCCGACCTTAAAATGCAAGAAATTTTTAGGGTAAAATTCCCCGCTTATCAATTCGACTTGCTATTGTCAAACAATGTCTTTCCTTCCTAAGCTGGGAAACCCACAATAAAAACTTTGCTAATGATTTTCGCTGCTGCTATTACAAAAGTTAGTGATATTGTGGTCGTTAGCGGTTTCTACTAATGCAACCAATCGAAATGGAAACCTGAAGTGTACTACTGCTGCGCAATAAGAAGAAGCTTGCTTCTTTTTAGTACAGAGGATGTTTGCGTTGCCAGTTTTCCCCCCTTTTAAAAAATAAACATGAGTGTGAAGTTAAAAATGCAGGAAAGTGGCCGTTTTCGGTAGACCGCGAAAGGCCTTGCTTTCCCCAGAGTTACCACTTTTACGCAGTTTGCTCAACTTTTTTTCCCCAGGATTGTCCCCCTTTTATTGGATCTTTCCTTGCCATTACTTTTTCAATAGTTTCCACATGGTTACAAGGTAAACACTTTTTTTGTGTGTGTAGATTTCATCTGAAAAACAAAAACGGTATTCCGTAGTGATCATCATCATCATAAGCAACGGGCTAATGTCGCACTCTCGATTAGATCTTGATCCTAAAAAATGCTTTTAGTTGCTGAACATTGAAACTTCTCGACATATCAAGTCACCCATGAAAACTAAAAAACAGTGTTCGGCTGAAGCTTTTTTCTAAAAACAAGTTGGCATACCGTGAAAAGTGCATGTTGCATAAAATTTGAAAGAGCGTGTGTGTCTGATTCGGGGAGACAACTGATAAGATGTGGTGTTTGTTCTTTGCTATTGAGAAAAAAACATTGTCTCCAGAATGAAGTTAATTCAAAAGTGGAGTAAAGCTACGCACAACCGACTTGCCTCCTTCCAGATGACACTCTAGATTAGCCTAGATAAAAGAGGGTGAATTCCCCTCGTTAGTGTTATTGTTGGCATTACCAGATGTCAAAACAAAGCTCCAGATATTTCCCAACAACCAATTCCCCTTGAAAAGAATAAAAATCAAACTTTAATTTCTCCTCAAGTAGGCTAATCTCAAGAGAAACATGTACCCCACACATGAGAGAAGAGCAGCGGATAGGATATATGAAATGAAGATATGAGATATATATGTCAGCAGACACCCGCCCGCATCGTCGTCTCCCTATTTTTACAGAGATCGGCTGAGGCAGGACTAGTTGAAATTGCAAGAGAATGTGTGACTTTTTGCGACAGCCAGAATCATGCCAAAAAAGCGTTTTTCGACAACAGAGTTAAGTAAACAGTAAATATCCCTCTTCTTCTTCTGCACATGCATTATTTACATCCCGACGACAACGTCATTTTTGACCCTCTCCATAGTTTGATACCATACTTGGCTATACCATATTGACTGAACATTACTGAAAAACAAAAAAAAAACTGACAAAGGAAAATAGTATTGTGTGGGGTAAAATGGGTTATTGTGCTTTAAATACAAGAAATGCTTAATTAAAATACTTATGGATGCCTTTATATTAGTAAGGCATAGGCAGTCAGACCAGACGAATATCCCCACACAAAAATATATTCCTGTCCTGATCGTTCTTAGTGGACAATTTGAGATGGGAAAAATTAAAAATAAGTATGTGCTAAAGTTTGTCTTTTATTTCTGGTAGTGGTAGCTAAATTTCGTGTAAAAATGCCGTCCCTTGTGTAAACTCCTCGGTTTTGCGGAGAAATGTATAAAGCCCGTCAGAAAGTCTGGGTGGCAGAGTGAATGGTATGGCCATTGTAAACTGCTTATGGGATGGGATAATGTGATACAAAGTGTTTATTTTAGTAAGTGAGTGAGGAGAACTACTACTGATCGTGAGAGTGAGAGTGTGAGTAGTGCATGGTGCATTTTGTGTTAGACGACGACGGGATTCATTCCACTGTAAAGAGTTGTGCAGCATTTATTATGACGTGAGGAAAGAAATATAGTAAAATTAGAGCAGCTGGTGGTATTATAGTAATTGCGATTATTTTATAGTGTCATTGTGAGGAGTCGAATGAGCACAAAAAAAAATTGGCTCATCCTCATTTCGTAGTAGATTGTATCAAAATGAATCAGAGAGTGACAGACTAACTGACTGATCGCGTCTTGGACTGACTTGTGTGTTTACTGATTGTAGAGGTGGTGTAAGAACATCGATAACTAGACTTTGGCACTACTGGCACTATTTCTTTTACAACTTTTCATGCTACCGTCGTCGTCGTCCTGCTCCTTCTCACAAGTGCTATTTTCTGGCCGTCTCTCTCTCTCTCTCTCTCTCTTCATGATTCCGATTCCCTCTCAACTTTTTCCAAGTCTATTAGCGTCTCTGTAATTCAAGAGAGTGTAAATGTGATGTGATGTGATGGGAGACATACATCCCCAATCCACATCACTATCATTTCACATAGGTAGACTGGTAGGCAGAGAGAGAGAGAGAGAGAAAGAGTAAAAAATCTAAAAAGAAAAAAAAAACCACACTAGTCCTAACTAGAAATGAGGGAATAACATAGGAGGGCACCCACACCATATCCCATCAATATCCTCTTTTTGTAGGCAGTATATTATGAAAGTGGCAAAGTGGCAAGCATAACCCAACAGAACACCACCACCACACATATTATAACTCCGTTTTTTTTATATATGTATACCTAATTTTTTTTCCACGGAATCTGTCTGTGTGTGCATTATTATGCACTACTTTTCTTCTCGAATCACTGTCACTTTTTTCTGCTTTTATAATAAGCATGCAAAAATGCAATAATAGTCTGATAGTATCAGTGAGTGAGCAGCTTGCAATGACAGTGAAGAATTAGTAATGGGAGAATATATGTGAGATGTTGTCGTCTATTGGTGCTGAAAATAGCTATCGAGCCGCGTCGTTTATTTTTGACATTTTTAACGTCACTACGAACATATCAAAACACGAATGTTTTTTGTCACTTTTTCGAAGACCTTACTAAACTCTTCATAAGCACGCACGGTGTGATTCTCCGTGTGATACTAAACTCCCCAATTTTTCACTCTCTCTCTCTCTCTCTCTCTCCTCTCTCTGTACTGCTCCCTCGCAACCCTTTTTTGCCCGGTATATTCTCCGTGTGAAATTGGGGGGAAGGCTGCAGAAAAGTAAAAGATTTTCACGTATCTCTTTCCTCAAGCCACTCATTATTTCATCAGACGCTCATCAATTTTCCTCCTTGCCTCTGTTAACCTAGTTTTATCCTTCAACCTCTACACAGATCAACATCAGAGTTTGACGTTTTTCTGCTTTAGGCTCGGGAAATAAAAGGTGCTCTTTCTCTGGGAGAAATGGGGCTCGCTACATTACAGTCAGTAGTACAGATGAATAAGAAGGCAGGGTAAAAACACACGGGAATGATGGGATGAACTGCCTCTTTCTCTCTCTCTCTCTCTCTCTCCCGTTTTATGCTCTCGTTTGTAGGAGTAAAGTTGCACCATTTCAAGCACTGTTTGCAAACAAGTATAATAATTGCAAAAAGTGTGATAATCATCTTCATCCAGGGTGTGTGTGTGTGTGTGTAATGGAACAGCTTATTTGGCTCAGGGATTGAGGTCCTACTACGTCACGCGGATATACAGGATAATGTAATTTATTGTTTTTTGGTTCATGCTCTTCCTGCCAACGTGGCAGGAATATGGTTTTTTTATATGAAAAATTCTACCAACTCTGGCAGCCACTCTCTCTCTCTCTCTCTCTCTCAATCTCTCGTGCTGACTGAATACAATCAAGTTTTCTGATTAATAATATAGCATACACGCGGAGCGATGGATATTTTTTGTTGGAAGTGTGTGTGTGTGAGAGCCGCGCCTGGGTTGAACACTTTTGAAGGAAGTATGATCTGCCGGAGAAGGACCGGCCGAATCTATCTTCGTCAAAAACTCGACGAAGAGGAAAGAATGCATAAAGCGGAGATGCTCATTGCGACTGGGAAAATGCTTATGTGGACGGAGTAAAAATATGCATAGCATGAAACGAAATGATTACGTAACACGGAACCGCTCTATTTGCACTTCACAGTGTGCACATACCTATAAAACATTCAATATCTAACGCATCGAATCGCGCTCATCATCATCATATCACAAGAATAAGCAGCAAGAAAAAATCCCTATCGTACCTCTTACTGTGATAATAATCCACACGGCATATGGTTGCGTACGTAGCAGAAAGCGTGAGAGAGGGAGAGAGAGAGAGAGAGACAGAAACGGTGTATGTAACCATATACACATAATCATTCAAACTTCCTGGTCTTAACAAATAAGAAACCCGGAATCAATAAATTGTAAGAAATTTCTCACACTTCCTTCTTTTTCCCTTCTGCATATTTCACAGAAAGGGGGCTGTGAAGCCGTTGATGATCGTATTAACGGGGAAGAAGGATGAAGGATAAGGAAGCGCAATTTTTCCTTAGCCTCTCTCTCTCTCTCTCTCTGTCTGCTCGTGAATGCGGTTTATGAAAATTTCCTCCAGTACATTGCATAACTAATGATCCACAAACGGATCACATCAGAGTCGCATAAAATGCGAGGATTCCGATAATGCAATGGATATGAAGTGGGAGTGCGGAGGGATGCGGTTTTGTGTGCTACATAATAGCGTCGTCTCTAGTCTAGTCTAGTAGAGTGACGTGACTGTTTTAGTTAGGTTTTTAGGCATATAGATAGACACATATTTTATGATGGTACCTAAGTGATCGGGATTGGGATGTAAACAGGAGGAAGACAGGACCGAAACCAACCACCACCTCCTCTTCTTTTAGCACACATATAGTCAGCCAGTCAGTGTCAGTTGACTGATAATAATTGTGGAAACGACAAGCATATTTATTGCAGCCATTTTGGCAAGAATTGGATTGACTCGAATGAACCTGCTCTCATATTTCTAATTCATTTAATTAGCCTCTTCCCTCGGTTTATTGTTATTACCTTTCCATCATTTATGAGCCATCTGATGAGATCAATGACTAGCTGACGAAGTTATGCCTCGACCTCGACTAGTGTGAGTGTGAGTGCCTCCGCCTCGCAAGATGAGAATGCATGTATATGGAGGAAAATGGGAAGGGAAGAGGACGGCTATAAAAATTAGATGTGGTTCCACAATGCCCCTCTTCCCCCTCCCTCCTCTCATTCATGATGATGATCATCAACATCCCAGCTCACACATTCCCTTTTTCGAGCAGAAGGGGCTCACGACGGCTCAGCTCAGGTCGGAGGAGACGGGCTGTTGTTGGCTGTCTGGCTGAGACACATGCATGGAGTGACTTTCATCAATAAATTCTTAAGCATCATGCCGACAGTTTACTACCTCAAATTTATGTATGCCGTAGAGCAGCCCAATGAAGAATGAAAGTATACACATTTATAGCAATGAAATGAATGAACCAATTTCGTAATACTCTTCTGTCTTGGATCACGGGCGGGCGGGGAAGGTTATAGACAGTTTGAGTGCGAGAGAGCCCTTTCTCTCTCTCTCTCTCTCTCTCTTTGTTCCTCGTGTTGCTGGCTGGCACTACTACTACGGCCTCTCTACTCATTGGAGGGGAAAGGGAGTGAGCGAGAGAGGAGGCACTAGTCACAGTAAAACATATTCATGGAGGCCGTTGTCCCTCTCCTCCTTCCCTTCTTATCAGTACGCGCGTTTCGCTTCCCTTCTTACCTACTAATTTCGACCAATGCGCTGGTGGCCTCCATTCAGGGTAATGTTTGGGGAACCTCTCGCGAGACCAGAAAGTGTGCACAATCACACGGTAAACTGTAAGACGATCTGCTTGGCAGGAAATACTGTTGATAGTGGAATGAGAAGGCTCCGGTAGACCCACAATCAGCAGAACGATGAGGCTCAATAGCCCACTGGTAGTAAAACTTGACCACATTATCAAAAATAACTTGGGTTGCTTATCTGTTCACACTATTACTCGTCTAATGTTAGGTCAACTGGCACTAGCATGCCACCACCATCAATACTACGGGATGGTTAAGCTATTGTAGTTATGGTTGACTTGATCTTAAAGAATACAGATAGTTCCTTTTTTTTTTCTTCGTCTTCTTCTTTTTTCGTTTCACTCTCCCTCGGTTTTTTTTATCTTTCTGCCTTAGAGGATTTCCAAGAGGGAGGCGAAGTAGAGAAGCATGTAGGAGCAACTTCCTATGTAATGAGTCCCAAGGCTCCAAACGCAACCGGGTAATATTCTTCTGCAACTACGGCAGCCTATATATGACTTCCTTTTTTCACTCTTTTTTTATTTCTCTCAGTGTTTCTCCACTAGTAGTAGTAGTAGTAGTTTCACAAAAGTCTGCAGTAGTAAGTCTCTGGGATATTGAAGAGGAGTCTGAAGGGAGCACAGTGCCACACAAGGTGGTGATGGTGGTGGTGGATGAAAGAGGGTCGGAAAGATTTTGCAATCAACCGTCAAGTCAGTAGTTCTCTCTCTCTCTCTCTCTCTCTCTCTCTATGTTTTGTCTAGAGAAAGTTGCCAGTATTTTTTTTCTTTTTCTTTAAAAAAGGAAAATATACAGCAAGTTAAGATTCATGTTGTCTCCCTGAAAGTGAACTGCAAGGCGATAAAAAATCGAATTACATTTTCGAGTATCGATGCGCATATTAAATGTGGAGCAAGAAGAAGAAGAAGAAGAAGAAGAAGAAGAGTCACAAAAGAGAAGAATATTTTTACTTGGAGGAAAAATGAGGCGCACCAGGCGAGTGAGTGAGCGAGAGAGTAAGCATACGATTAGAGACGAGATACTTACAGGTTTCACTGTTATGCCACCGCACTACACTAAACGCTAGTACTAGACTGCTTGTCTCCGCTTGTCTGACTGATGATGTGAATGCAAACAGCTCATCGCCACTAAAAAAAGTCAAGTCGAGCTAATCCACCTTTACCTATATAAATGCAGTCAAGTGGATTGTGAAGAATTAGAGGATGCAAAAACGGCAAAGAGTCGAGAGTGAGAGAGAGAGAGACAGAGATAGATAGTGGAGAAGTGCTCTCCATGGCCAAGACACTGGGTTGGCCAATTCCTTTTCTAACAACTCGAGGCACCCAAAACATGAACAAGCCGAAGAAACTCATTCATTTACACCCATCATCTTATCTGGCATCATCCCAAGTGAAACTACAAACACGACAACTTCACCATGCAACTTCTTTTTTGGCCTATCATGTAACATTCGCTTTACTAGTTTGCTCCGATTACACTTTATGTTGACGACACGGCGGAATATATCGAGGCGCATTGTAAAATATAGGATTTAGATGTTGAACAAGTGTCTTTGTCTTAAGTCATCCGTCCATTGTGTTTTTTTTTCTTGGTTAACAATACACTCAGATAGGCTCTGTCATCTCACCTCGTGGCACATAACAATGAGGTGGTGGTGGATGAGTGAGATGAATGCTCACTTGTGACACCACCGGGTGCATTCTTACCCTGTCCTCTTCCTTTCCATCGTCAATTGGTGCAATCACAACTGAGTAATCAATCTTCAGATATGACTTATGGCGATGATGATGTCTATAAGGTGAGGGTGTCCATATCATATCACATCATCACCACCATCACCCACCCACCATATTATATAATCCCCCCGTTATGAGCCATCCTCGTCTCTCAAGACTAACTGGTACCACAACACGTCGCGCCTCATGATGACGATCTTGTATCATTTGGGCACGACGACGACGACGACGACGTTGATGATGGAATCAGCGCTTAGGGACCAGGGAAGGGTAATCATGCAGAGGAAAGTGATACAAGGCGAAGGCGTTTGTCACAGCAAAAAAAACAACAGATTTTTTTTTACCCTACCTTCTCGTCGTGTCCTTATAGTCCTTCCTCGTCTGCTCGCCATATTCTCGGGAAGGAAGGAAACAGTTGAGAGAAGGAGAGAAAAAAAAGCAAAGATTTTGTCATCTTTCGTTTCGCAAGGTTAAGCTTAACTAAATTTTTGCTATCAAGTTACAAAGTTTGAGTCTGGCACCCATGGAGCGCTCGCTCCCGCAACTCAGCCAAAATAAAATGCATGAAACGGTTGGTTGGACAGTTGTTCCTAAAAATATACAATAAGAACAATGATCTTTAGCACGATTTGTCTAGACAATTGCCTTATTGACACGTCGTAACAGTGCGTTTCTCTGACAACTTGATTAGATTAGTCATCGATTCAAACCACTAAATAAGTAAAAACCATTCAGGGGTTTACACTGGAGGTCATAAAACTGCAGGAATAACATGACACTTGGTTAAATATTATATAAAAGTGTTCCTCCTTGGCATCCTATAAAAGAGATGGGGATCCCACGGTGAGGTGAGGTGGTGTACTATTCTCAGGAGGGGATGGATTTCAAACTTGAAAGATAAACGGATATTCTATTATTTACTTATTTGAATGTACTCCCATATCAAGAGCGCGTGTGTAACAACTTCATTTTTGCTTTCAATTGAACAAAGATCCTTCAAACAGACTCGAAAATGCATGAAGCCTTTTCGGTCCCCATAATATTATGTGGGTTGTAGGAAGACATCATCATCATCGTCGTCGTCGTCGTGATACATACCCACTTTGAGAAGCTGCTGTTGGAGCAACGGTGGTGGTGGTGGCGGCGGTTTTCTGCACACACTTTCGCTACTTCCCGTTTTTCCGTTGCTCTTCTGGCCCTAATTCAGCCGAAAGATTATTTGGGAACGTGGAGAGTCCGTGTGGAAAAAGTGGAATCACAGCCGGTGCCCAAGCCCCCACCCGTCGTACCTATAACGCGTGTGTAAGAAAACATAAATTCAGCACATTTTCTTTGCTTTACTGTTTTTCTCCGCAGCAGTTAATACAAAAACTTGAACAATGATTAATGTCACTTTCTAGCCTCCTCAACCTGGGTTTTCCTCCGCATATTTATGGTTCTCTCTAGAATGGCCATACCGACCGACCGACCGACCGACGGGGAAAAATGTTTTCTCTGGGAAAGAAACAGTTGACAAAACAAAATAGGAAATGTTAACATGCGAATAAAATAAGGTATGTAGGAATTCAATGGTCTGCCTGGCCACTGGCCTGGTAGTCATCATGAGTGTAGGTGGTGATGCTCTTCTGGCTCTTGTGTGAAGATAGAAAAGAATTTCCCTGGCTCTCCCGACAAGATGAACTCCTTGTAGTGGAAAATAAATGGAGGAAACTTGAGGATTTTTTTTTTCATGCAACACCTAAACAACTTTGTAAGAATTATAGTGACCCAATAAACCACACAAGTTTGAACTGAATGTTTAGCAGCAAGGAAAAGAAAGATGGGCATGCAACGAGCCATACATACGGCATACGGCGCACACGGAACTGGTGCATACGGTTTCTGCCGCCTCAACTAACACCTTCATTTGTCATTTTAATTCCATATATCATTTTTATCCTTATTTTCAGCATGAAAATTAATCTTAATTTAATTACTCTTCCGTCTTGTCAGCGGAATCTCGTTGCAACAAATGTTTTGTAGTAGCCACAAGCAGTGAGCAAGACGCGCGTGAGTTGCGTTACAACGTTACTGTGTACAAAGTAAGTACATACAATCAGACAATTCTAGCATGAAATTTTCAATTCAGCGAGTTTCACGTTAATTGATTCCATTCCTTCCCGACCCCCGTGATGGAAATACACATTTCACATCTGTCTAAAAAAATGTGGACTTGCGTTGAGTGAGGTATCGCTAATCGTAAGTAGTCGTCATCTAGATCCCTTTACTCCCACATGCCTTAATCTTAGAAGGTACTTAATTACCTAAATTCCAAATGAGAATGCATCAGGAAATGAGCGACGTCGGTGGTCAGTTTGTAGGAGCCATAATATGTCATTGTATCAGTTCAGTATTATAGGTATATGAAGCATCACAAGTTCTTTGTTTTCTCTTCTCTTAAAAAAAAACTTCTCATCAAGCTCATTTAGCCAACCAACCCGTTCCTAACAATTCAAGTCAACTAATAATAAACTTACAATTAGTAAATCATGGTATTTATAAAAAAAATAGAGTGCATTCACAATAACACTTGTTTATGAAGAAAAAAAATCTGTGTTGCTCGTTGGGATCATTTGAAGAAGAGAGGAGACTGAGGAGAGTGCTTGGGGTTGAATGGGGAGCTAACTAACCAAAAGCGTCAATCCAATAAAGCGAGACATTTTATATATTATTCACTTACTACTACTCGCATACTCGCATCTCACTCGCTCTCTGCGTCTCTCTCTCTCTCTCTCTCCGTCCGACTCCTTTTGTTCCTGTGTATTTCATTTTTCCCTTATTTGGAAATTTTTTGACGATTTGCTCTCATATGGAATTTTATTAGTTGAACTGGATGCATAGGGAAGGGTGTAAGTAAAACAACTCTTGGGCTGACTATGACTGACTGACTGTGTGTGTGGGTTCATTCAGTCAAAAACTTTTATAATGCTTTTTTTGAGTAACAAGAATAGTTACTTGCTCTCAACCTCTCTTCTTTTATTCCTATTGTCTTTTATGGAATTCTAAATGAGATCATCTTTCCCAGTTCTGCTGAATAATCTTCTATCATGATTTAGCTCACTTTCGTTGTGTAAATTAAATTTTCTGTTTTACCATGTGACATCGAAGTATTTGACTTATTGCCAGATTGATGAACCTAAATATGATTATGTGTGTATGAACACAGCTCTTCTGACTGAATTATATATTAGCATGCTCACATATTATTTCCATATCAACGGACAGGAGGAGAATGATTGAAATTTAGGAATGGGGGCACTCAGGGCATATGGGTTTCTCATCTCATCCCATCCTTACGACATCACATCATCATCATCATATACACCTACTGAACATTTTGACACTGAGAAGAAACCTCCCTCTACAAAAACAGTTTAGATTAAATGGATGAGGACGTATTATTAATTGAAATTCGCCTGTGACAAGGGACTCTATATAATATGCTGATGATACGTGTTCGCAGGACAGAAAAAAAAGTCGTTCAAGTGCTCCCATTCCTTTCCACAAAGGATATAATATCACTGGCTTGCTGGTGTTGGTGTTGTTGTTGTTCTACTCGAATCACCTTGAAAACCCTGCACCCCATCATATCCCAGTTGGGTTGGGACGTTTTTTTTATATTTTATTTTCGAGGGAGTAAGTAAAAGATACATATATACAGAAAGAGTGAGAGAGGGAAGACGACGAAAAAAAAACTTGTGTTGTTGGCCCTGCCTGTGTACACTATACTGCAATTCAATAAACGACGATACAAAAACTTTTACATTCAATGTTTCATATTCCCACGAGGAATCACATCCAATATTTATTTCATCGTCCGTCATCATCCGTTTGATCCAACTTCCTCCAAGTGACCCTAAATATAAATGATGACATCTCTTTTGAAAATGTGTTTTTAGTGTATGACATGTTTACACATACAGCGGCATTTATTCTGCACAAAAATTCTCGGGGAAAGAGACGACGATGAGGAGGTTGTCGTGCAAAGACTAGCAAAAATATTCCCCCCTCCCTCCCTCTCTCTCTCTCTCTCT
>JAANSN010000480.1:0-12849 GCA_036850665.1 Dicranocentrus wangi | reverse complement strand
TCTCTCTCTCTCTCTCTCTCTCTCTCTCTCTCTCTCTCTCTCTCTCCTTGTAACTAACTATATATATATGTGATATGAGCGAGAAAACCCCACACAAAACACACATTCTCGTTTACAAGATATTATATATTATTGATATTTGTATATAGTATGTAGGTATACATGAAACCAACTGTCTCTCTAGTTTGATGTCAACTTTTGAAGCCGTTTTCGCTCATCCATTGAGTTGCTACATGTTTGAAAATGTTAAGCTGTTTAATGGTCGGTTTGCATTGCACTCTCGTACTTTTTCAAAATTTGATGAACGCCGTGGGTTGAGGAGAGGAGGAAATGTGGGGAAAAAACCCGGTTTTTCTCATAGCCCAACAACTGTATCCAAATATTCCAAGAAAAAAAAATGCTTGATACACTTTCAGCTCAATGCATTAACGCAACCCCACCACCACCACCACCACTTTCAAATAAACACTGGATTTATGATTGGAAAAGTATTACATAAGGGTAATAACCATTAAATGGTAATACTCGTAAGGGAATTAAATGGCTCCGCTATTATCAAGTTGTAAAACACTGAATTCATGTTAATGTTGTGTAGACAAGTTAAAATAGACTGTACACCTCTCAGGGAACAAAGATTTTTTTTCTAAAGACATACTTAAGTCGACAATTTTTCTAGCCACATCAATTCTCCACAATCCAATATTTTTTTTTGGTCAAAACACGACGAAACAATATATACCTAGGTAACTACCTACCTGGCTGGTATATATCTTGTGAACCATTTGGGGCATCCTGATACACAATACGAAGGATTTCTATAGTTGTTCAGTTGATGATATCTGATGATGATGATGATGCTGTGAATGAACAAGGGCATTCCAATTTCACCTGCAATTGCAATAATATAATACATATACCATACAGAAATCAGGAGCATTAAGCTTGCATGTTGTTGACTCTTATCTGATTAATTGAAATATTGTAAAGAAAAAAACAACGACGCACAAGACACCATTTTGTGGTTATCTTGCCTCAAAGATCTCTCATGTTCCCAGTTTGTACAATTTTCCGTTCTTGTTGGTTCATTCATGAAGTTGGAGGAAGAAAAAAATACCACAAAGAGAACGGAGAGCAACGCGAACGGGAACGCCAACACATTTTGTTTAGTTTGGTTTTTTTTTGCTATAGTACATTTTTTTTTCAAAAACCAAAGTCTGCTGTTGCTGCTCATATGTCGTCGTCGTCGTCGGTCGTCGTGGTGGTGTAAAAAACTTCTCTCCGCAGCAATAAGCGACAAGGTTATAAAACATATGAACCACTTTTCCTACTCTAATCTCAGAAAAGATAATTTTGTGATGTGATACCTCTAGACAATCGTTTCATTATTGCTTACCACGCACGTTACGTTACGTTACGTTACTACAGTCAAACAACAGCGTCTTGGTCTTGTTGTCATTTAGCTAGAGATATAGGGATGATAGAAGTAATGGATGGATGGAGGGACTTGAAATGTGAGGCGCTCACTCGCTTGCTATTTTATTTATTACACGTAAAAAAGTAAAATAATTTATGTCTCGCTGGTTATTTGAGTTTAATTAAAATCATTAAATTGCAATTGAGTGTTGTTGCAGCCAGCCACATAATACAGAGTGTGCAATTTGGGAGCATTCCATTAGGAGAGCCAACGGGGTTTTTATTCCTCTCTGGAGCAATAAAATTAAGATGTTTCCATTTCGTTTGGGCTCACAGTTAAAAACCTTATCAGTTGTAATGAATGTCTTTTTGCTTTTAATGCAACTAACCAAACCTGGTAAGTTATAACTATTTATTTTTTTTCATTTAAGGGAGACGACAGAGACACGGAGGATTTTTTCTTGCCGTGAGAAACTCAATGAACTGTAGTAATATGCAGAGATTATTAGTCATATTTTTGAGCTGATTATAGGTTGGATTGTATCTAATAAAAAAATGAGGTGGTGCAAAATGCAACAATAATTTCTACACACTGGGTTGAATTAGCACCAGAAGGAAAGAGAAAGGTGTTCAGGCATTTAATGATAGTTAAACGAATGAGGAGGAGAGTGATCTTATCTGTAACGTATTATTATTATTATTACTACACATATTGTCGAAGCCATAAAATTTTGATCGGTTGAGCCGCCCACTCATCGGCTACACCTCTTTGCATTTATTATTATTAAATTACTATTCTTTGGAAAGGTGCTCATTTAGCTCTTTGACACTTTTGCGGATGCAAAAAAAATTGACAAATGTGACCAACATTGGGAATTTTGGGAGTATAGAGCGGAATCTGTGTGTGTGTGTGTCCAAATGAGCGAAAATGAACTGAACATATACACATATTGTGAAAACAAAGGTGGTTCTTATTGTTTCACGTTTGTTTTGCATATTTTCATTAATATTTAAACAAAAAAATTGCAGTTGCTTTTTTTGTGCAAATAAAGATGTTCATCCCACCATTTCCCCCTGCCTTGTTATACATCTACCGCAACCGCACCGTCGTCAGAGCAGGTGCTAAAGTGAACAATATCCACACAACTCTGGTGGTTCAGATAAAATAGTAATAATAATAGTAATAATAATATTATTATGTTAATCAGAATCCACGTTTGTCTTGTCTTCTAGAGCCCCACCGTTGCGCCTTCTTGAGGACGAGTGATGTGATAAGGATAAAACAGTGCAAATTTGAGCCCTGAGCATGTTACTTTAAAAGACTGACAAAGGACACATTTGTCAGAATTTCCAAGACATGAAAACATATTAGCAGCTAAATTGATAGGTGTGCACTGTCCACGGTTGATGTACGAGTTGGAGTGTTAGTTGGCTCATCAAGTGTATATAATGTTTGCACTTACTTGCTGGGCGATTTTCTTTTTCTTCTTGCTTTTTTACATATTGTAGGGAGTGGATGAACTAAATTTGAGAAAATGATCTCGATTCATTGAAATGGAAGCAGCATCAATGAAAGTTGTATGTAGTTGTTGTATCCACACCTCAAAGTAAAAATGACAAAAAAGACAGTTATGGGAGTAAATGAAATTTTCTTTCTTGGAGGGCTCCCCTTTGCACAATCATCATCATCATCGCATCGCATCGCATCGTGAGCAAATGAGCAAGGGATGGATGTTGTGAGTCCTGCATAAAAACACTCATTAAAATCTGTTAACCTTGCATTATTACTAATTTTACTGTAGCCAACATGTAATTGAAGGACTTGAGCCCCAGGAATGTAACTTGCAAGAGAGAAGAGTGTGTGCATGTTCAAGAATTTTTAATGCACATCGTCGTCGTTTTGTTCATAATAATAATAATAGTTGTAGAGAACACCCCAGTATAAATAAATATGTGCTTAAGAATAATAATAATAACAACGACAATCTTGTAGGGAGATGGAGGGACGCGCTGCTGCTGCTGCACCCTGCGCATCTGACTTGCATTGCATGACGCATAATATCAGTCCTTTTTTCCAAACTGACTTGGATACAAGGCAAAGTAATACATTTTATTACATGCAGAAGGATAAAAATCAAGTTTATTGTTTGTGGTAGACGACAAGACCATGATGGCTTGAAGTTGATGGTAACTTCCAAATTTGGAAGGAAGACCATATTATATTATTCTTTCGTGGGGATATGAAGACCGACCGTGATGAGTGAGAGATGCATGCACCATGTTTCCATGACTCTCTCTCTCTCTCTCTCTCTCTCTCTCTCTCCTGCATACTTTTACGCACCTATGCTCCTTTTTCTTCAATGATGCAGTGAGCGACATGAATATTAAAATATAGTTAACACGATTACTCTTTTACTATACATGAACATTTATTTACACGAGGGCAGCCCTCCAATGCAATTCTCTGATTTACTCCACACAAGAAAGACGAAGAAGAACTAGAAGAAGAATGAATGACTCCTGGTTCCCGCAGTCGCAGTCGCTGCGGTACTACAAACTTCACTCTACGCTGCCTCCTCACAACAAGAATTTTTAAACAAAGACGAAAAAATCCTCTTTTTTCCTTTGATGCTCGAGTAGCTAGTAGGTATTTGACGTCTTCAATCTTGTCTCATCGGATAAGAACCTTGCTCTTCGAAGTGACAATGTGACAACTAATCCTCCGGCGCAAGTTCATTCATATGGATCTTTCAGCTGCTTGGCAAGCTTTTTCCAAAATCGAAACGGGAATATGTGGTATATAAAGGAGGTTCGCTTTTCTATGATTTCCTCTATAAAAAATACTTGTTCATACACAGCTAGCTATATAGTACATATATATATATATGCTTCATTAACAAATGAGTAATGCTGCAATCAAATCACTCTGCATTCACTCAATTATTGTGATAGCTTCATTATTGCGGCCTACGTGAGATTTGCTTGGTGGTATGATCGTCGTACGATTGTAAATTTATACTTTTGTTTGCCTACACTACTATTCAGACGTTTACTTTATTACAACAACACTGGAATCGTGCATTTCTTTTGTACCACTAAGGAATTCCAAAGTTTCAGGATAATAAATAGCAGCGCAACAATGTTCAGCAAACTCTCTAATTAAGGTGAGATATATAGAATACTAGAATACACTTTGGTATTAATGTACTTCGGAAAAGTCTGACTTCGTTCCGTCGTTCATCTTTGCAAAGGCTCTTTATTCCGGCACATTTCTGTCATCGTTGTAATGAAGTCGAACATTTCCTGATATCCTGATGGGTTTCCACATGCAATATTATGAGCCTGTTCCATGTCCACGCTAAACAATGCAACGGGTAACTACGACCATATATTGTTATTGTTAGGTAATTGTTAAGATTTGCAATTAATTTTTTCTGGAGCCTCGACCGGAGAACTCATCAGCAAGTCTACGAGGATCCTCGTGGGGAATGAAGGTTTTAGGATTACGTTAGATATGGCTATAATTAAGTATTGTTTGACTAAATCCGACAAATCTTTAATTGCTGTTCTATTTACTCAAACGCGTAAATGCATACATGTCAGCACATGGTAAACGTGCATGTAAAATGAATGTGTCGTCAGAAGAGGCTAGACATAACGCCCGGACCCGGGTCATAAATAAAGCGATGATGGCGATGGCTAATAAGTATTTACACAATTTAATAATAATGTGTTGAATGAAGGACGAATTCTGGTCTTCAAATATCAAATCGTAACATTTTGACGGAAATAATTTTCACAAAACTAAAATGCATATATGTGAATTGGAGAAGTTGCAAGGGCAATTTAAACGACAACCGGTCAATTCCCCGTTGGGACAATTCCACTTTGCTACTCAATACAGTGTTTTCCCACATTTATTACTAGCTTAAGTCGGCAGCAGCATATTATGAGTTTTACTTGTGTATTGCATTCAAATTCAAAGTTCAAATGCCAGCGTTATTCAATCAAGCAATTGCAACAAGTCGTCACTCCAGTTGTCAAACATTCCAATCCCATTTTTATTTTGATAGCAAATTTTTCCCAGTTCTCTGGAGAGCCTTACATATTGACTGTACCTAGGCAACTCAGGTCACTTATAAGAGTTCGGCTTCGGTTTTCGGCACAAGAGAATGTGCACAATACGAACCGAATGGCGAATATAATGTACTTGGGTGTTCACTGCCCAGCATGCATAAATAAATATGCAAGGTTTTCATCGAATATGCAAGACTGCAATTGTATGCAATTACACACGGGGCAAGCTTTGTTTTGGGTAACGAGATATAAGGAAGTTTCTAATCTAATTTGAAACAGGAATCGCATTAATCTTTTTTCCACTTGTCTCTGATTAATTAATTACGTCTGTTTACAATCCTAAAATTCTTGTCCATTGTAAACTAAATTGGGTGTTGCGTGTTGCACACACGAGGGAACTAACAAGTTAGCCAAGTGAACTGAGCGACACACACTCACAACAACAGTCACACAACTGCTAAGTTTTAGTGGTTGTCCCAAGGGGCTAGAAAGTGAACGGGAGAGGAGAGATACGACGGTTACGGATACAACAACGCGGTGACTTCGCTCGTCTCTTTTTTCCACTTTTGTTTGCAGTTCAGAGAGGATTGCAAACAACTTGAAGAAGCCTCTGCATTTTTCACTTCATTCAAATTGTGCATCCGCCATGAAAACATTAGCGTAAAAAAGTGCATCTTCGAAGATAGAACTCTCACACACAGACGATGAAGAAAAACACATTATTCGTGGCCCAGTTACTTATCGAAAGATGTGAGTTTTATGTTTTCATTTAGGTAAATAAAAACGCAGATGCTGGGATATTTGAGAGAAGAAAGTATTGTTCCAAGTCGGGTCTCTCCTCTCAGCACAGCTACGCAATGCTTGTTGGTGGATGTCTCATAGATTCATGTGTCGAGATATGTTTGGAAAAAATGCATTTTGGAACTCGACACAAAGAGCCATGAAACTATTCATATGGGCCCCGAGTGGCATTACCTAGAATCTTTGAATGTTTAACTGTGTCAAATGCTAAAATCGACAGCTTGTTGGCTGGTGACGCAAACTCTTACATAAGCAAAAAAAAATCATCCAGATACTAATACTGCAACGTTGCAGAGTGCAAAAAATGGATTGTTACGATACGATTGCGGCTAAATGTCACATTCAGTCTCATCAAAGTGAGCATGCATGGTGCTGGTAAACACAAAACCAAAACGGAACGGCTAAGATGAGAGACAAACCCAAAACGTTTGTAGACGTGTTGTGGAAAAGGGAAACAACAAAATGAATCCAATATAAGTTACCAATTTCTAAAGTCTCGAATGACTGTCTATTAATCTTCCTGACAACTTTCAAAGGGTATTCAAATGATTTACTACTTTTGCGTGCCCTACAATGCATTTGCTTGGCCTCGTGGGTGACGCTAGACACAAACAAAACGGGTCATTGATGACGACACCATTTACGTTTATCGTTAAGATAAGATAGTGTGACTCTGGTTTGGTATGACACGTGTCCTTTCTTGTGATACAGGCTGAAGTGTACTTTTTAACTCCTCACTTTTTGAAACGCAAGTCCGTCGTGCCTATTAAAACGAAGCTGTAGGAAATGTAAGAACCATTATTCCAAAATGCATTAATTAAAAATCTGCAAATTAAAATGTACACAATAAAACTAGCCAACCTATACTATGTGCTATCATTATCATCCTTTCTGTTATTTCTGGGCTCAGTCATTCTTTGCCGACTTCAGAATATTGCATTACTACAGATGGGTGGAACCGCTAAGAGATAACTCTGAACTGTCAGAAGAAACGACGCTGACATTCCGGCTGGTGCAAGCAATTAGGTAATAACAAATGTTGACAAATACACAGTTTCAACAACCTTATTAACAATTTATTCTCACAATGTCAATCAAGCATATAATGCAGTTTATTTAACAATTTATCAATGTCAGGTGATTCGAAACATTCAATTAAATTCAATTTCAGAAATATGTAGTACCATCTTTCTAACTTTAAAAACAAGCAATTGAATATTGAATACCAAACCTAGTTAGATATAAAAGTATATTATGATATAATGTGAACATTGAACAAGTCACATTATATGACTTGAAAACTTATACAAATATCGGCATAGGCATATGTAGTGTAGTGTATGGTTAAGTTAGCACAGCGTTTCACCTTAATTCACGCAAAGGAAAATATGGTGTTTGGTCACTCCAATATCATCACTTAACTAACTGGCAAGACTTAGCGACCTTGAACACAAGGGCAGAACTAAAAGTATATTTAGTTACTAAATCCGAAGATCGTGACAAGGTAATTTGATTTGAAACGCTCCAGCCTGTATTAGAAAATAACACTATAATACATGATAATAACATGTTCAGCAACGCAAATTAATTCCTTTAGAAAAAGGCAGCGAATACCTGAAAACGTTAGAGCGATTGACTAAATCTGTAAATATTTCTCAAATTAGTCTCACATTGTTACACGAAAAGATCTTATTCAATATTCGATTTATAAAAATACGCTTTCCTACACTCATTTCTAATCTAATAAATTATTTAAGTGATTTCCTATTCAAAATTAGAAAGGTCTGAAGTCTTATCTCCCTCCAAATAAGGCTAAGGCTTATTCGCTTATTGATTGTATATATCGATTGACGACAATAGTAGAAAAGAAGCGTGCGAACGGAAAATAGCTTCTCCGGAAGGTTTAAAAGGATTTACCAAAAAAAACATCAAATTTTACATAAAATGAAATACAGCAACCGAACCAATTGACACCTAAATAATGACATGAAATGACAATTTAAAAGTTACATTTGTTAGCACGTCGTTAGATCTATCACATAAACTAAACAAGGGTTGCGTGTGTCGAATACAGTGGCACATCAACATAGGTAATTAAACACTTTTCTTATGTACCAATAGACCGTTGGTGCGAGATAACGCAGTGGAATGTCCGTTTTCATTAGAATTAATTTTATCGAGATTGGGTTTAACATCACGAATACCAACTTGGTTTTGTGGTTGTAGGCTGCTGGAAGAACAAGGTGTATTTACAGACGACTCTTGATCCATTTCAAAATCATCGTCGGAAATATCCTCTAGCCCAGAAGAGTAGCTGGCATTTTGAGTAGTAAGGGTAACCGGTTTATTATTATTATTAATAGCTAATCCAGAAGCAAGACTTGAGGAATTTGTAGTTGAAGAAGAGTTCGTCGCTTGTTCATTTTGAGGTTTCTGGTGGGATTCATTTAGAACTTTACTCGTGTCCGAAGTACGTTCCCCCTTTTCCTGCGTGTATTAAGCAACAAATTCCCCTGTTAGTAAGGGAAGAAATTATATGTTATCACTATCTATCACTATATCTTATCAAATACACGAGTTTTAGGCACATTATTTCCGCATGCAAAGTTCGGGGCATTTAATTATAAAAATCTACGCCCATTTGCATTGAGCGATGTGCCAATCCTTGTCCAGAAACCGTATTAAGATGCATATGAATTAAATTAATGAGGATAAATTATTGATTTTAATGTTGGGGTTAGGGATCGTTACACTAAAAAATAATAATAAACTTACGCTTGCGTCGTCGTCTTTGCCAGAAGCACTCTTAAGGCTGTTGCTGGTTTCATGTTGAACTTCTTCCGTTGGAATCTGTTCGGCTTTGTCTTTAACGTCGTTTAAGGCTACTATTGACAAACATAAATGGTTTATTTAATTACAATTCTTTCCTTCTACGTCAAACTAGAGCATATGAATGCAAGTTCTTCGTTTTACCTTCGGATGCGAGTGCAGGAGATGTTTCAACTTCTACTTTGGGTTTCGCATCAGTGTGACTTATTAACGCGGGTGATTCAGTCTTATTCTCACCTTTAATCTTTAAATCTGGGTTCAAAGTTGGTACTTCAAGTTCTTTCTTTGGGTCACCAGGTACTTTTAACCAGCGCGTCATGGATTGTATACCCTCCAAAACAGCAGTGGAGTTGAGCGTTTCCTTTTTTGGGCTTGATTCAGAATTCAGGATTCCTGTAGCTTCCTCAGCAGTCTTTGGCTTTTTCGCTACCGTACTCACGCCAGCTGTGGATTTTTGCGACGTCTTCCTCCTTTTCCTAACAACTCCCCGTTGCCATGAAACTCCCTTTTTTCTTCGAGGAGCTCGTCTATCAACAGCAGCAGTCGCTGGGCGTTTCCTTTTTTCCCTCACAACAGCTTCAGTCTTACTAGAATCTGCACTGACTTCGCTAATTGATTTTGCAGCGTTGGTGGTTTTTTGTAATTTAGTATCCCGTGTTGGATTTCTTTCCGGCCGCTGATCTCCACCTTCTTCAGTCAAACCATTAAAATAAACAAAGTCAACCAAATTGACAACTAGTTCAAGCATCCTCCAGTCTGGAAGCCCATTGTTCCTTTTGGCAAATCTTTGCACGGCAGTTTTAGTATGGGGAAAATAATCAAAACACTCAGGTGCTATCACGATATGGTTAAGATTCACATCCTCATCATCGTTAATTGCGATGTTCTTTGCAGCTGCTTTTGAAGTCGTCGGTTTTCGTGGGGTGGGAGCAGGTGCTGCAACGCTTGCACGCGATGTTATCGTAGGGAGAGCTGTTGGCGGCTTATCAGGTTTTGCAGCCTTCTTTGTTTTGTCAGTTCGTGTTTCTATCTCTAAACAATCTGCGCAAGCCCAATTTGCAATTGTTTTAAGCTTCCCACACTGCCGGTGTGTGCCAGCAGCTCCACATATTCGGCATCTTGCCAATAAAAAGCCGCTGTAAGGGAATAAACTAATGTTTGAATGGAAAAACAAATAAAATATAAATTAACTTAGCTGGGGCACATACCCTTTAGCAGCGCCATATTCCCTTCCCTTGGGACATTCGCATTCTTTGGCATCACAGTGGGAGTACTGCTGGTACAGGTCTTGATAAGCGTTAGGTTCTAGCTCCCACGCTGCGTCCCTGATATTACAAATCCACGATAATTTACATTCACGTTTATTCATATTACTTCTTACTTAGGTTATGTATGTCCTTGCTTACTGTTCGGGGACAAAAATGCCCTGACCCCTCATGTCCTGCCGAAACGCGTCTTCCGCATTGCACGTCGGGCACTTAAAAAAGTATCCTGCACTATAAGCCAGTGTCTACAATAAAGGTTTTCCATTTTACAATAGCAATAATCCAAAATTCGAGCAAGAGGTTTGATTTGAACGAGATAAAGTATGTTAGAAAAAGACCTGAATGCACTCCCTATGAAAAATCCCCGTCTTGCAACATGAGGTTTTAATTGGATTTGTATCTATCGGCGAAAAACATATTGGGCAATTCTGGTCAAACAGTTCTTCCGGGATTTCCGGGATCTTCCTCTTAGCGTGGTTAATACAGTATGATCTATTATTTCAACATTATAATAATAATTAGTAATCGGAAATTGATATTACTTACGACGAAACACGTTTTCAATGCATTATTTGTACAGTACTCGCAATGGATTCTTACTCGTAAGTTTCAAACTGGAATTGGATACCATTTCTCAGTCCACATGGGAAGTGAAAAGACGTTCGGCATTTTCGATCACAACAGCCCACCGACGCACCAATCGTGTGACAGTAGTGGCACCGCTACAAACACAAAATTAGAAGAACAACATTAACAAAATTCAACTTTTAGTTTACAGTCCACCCAATGTGTACTCCATCCAGATTAAATGCGAAATGAATGTCAAATGTCATGTCTCTGCATGATTCCATAAACAATTTTTTGAAATTAATTCTTTTGACTGCTCTGGCTAAGTATTGTCAGTTAGCGGAGTGAAGAAAAATGGGAATCCCCCAATGTAAGTAATTGTCAAAAATACTCAGAGTGGCAACTTGCTTGCAAAAAAAATCTTCAAACTAAGTTGTTGAACATACCAATCGTTTCGCTCGTGACACTTCGTATTTTATGTCGGTTGGAAGAAATCCCAACACTCCGTCGTCATCAGATCCATTTTGGCTAAGGCCGGATGAGAGTAACTGTCAAGTCAAGATTAATAAAAGAAGACGACAGAGATGAGCGTCGGTTTTTCTATTATTTTTTTTTTTTACCATGGTTGTTGCCACTTGCAACAAATGCTCAATAATAATTCATCATCCTTCTTATTATGATATTTTTAATCAATCTCTGGAAGTGTTGCTCCAGCTAAACTGCTAACTAACTAACTACTAATATAGAGACTACTTCCTGAGACGGAAATTAGTGTTTCTGTCTTACCATGCAGAAATAATGTGTCGTTGTTTCTTCATGCACGTAGAGTGGTCCGAGGTTAACTTCGTCCACTCGGGAGGTACGGCAAAATACACACACGAAGGCAGGATCCTCCACCGAGATCCTCTTCAGGTTGTTGGGCAAAGTGGGATCCACCTTTCGCTTAACCATTTTGTACCTTCTTATAACCTTCCGTTCAGTCAACTAACAATCTTATGACTCACTCCTCACATCCAACATCAGTCAGTTGTCAGTCAGTACTCCTTGCTCACACGTTCCACCTGTGATGACCTGTGAGCTGGACCTGACACCTCTGCCTAACACTCGCTTGACAGCTCTGGCTGGTTGGTTATCCAACATTCAGTATCCGACCTTGTCCCAGTCACCGGTATCCACTACACGGATATTAAGAAAATTATAAGGTAAAAAGCCCAAGTAAAAGAGTCCCCTTTAAAAGAGGTTGATATGATGATGGTATTGAGGTTGATAAGAGTTTAATACTTACACTTGCAGCTTAAAAAAGTAATAACCACCAACGAATAAACAAAAATCTCAAAAGCAATTTAATCCCACCCAATTATTGCTGTGCTGAATGTGACTCCGACGACTATAAATAAATTATTTTCTCCTCGCTTTTTTAAACAATATTGTATGTATTAATTTACAACCGATATATTTGACGACCGATTGTTGACTGACCAACTGAACCACGACGACGGCAAACGGACAAAAAAACTCCAAATTATAAACACTGTTGTTAATTAACACTAATTATTATTATTACATTTACATAGCCAACATAACATTAACAACAACAACCCAACAATCAAATTACAACTTGTCAGTTACTACTTACAATACAACCAACAACACCAACAACAACCCCCCGTCGTCGTCCAGTAGAGTTATTAAAAGGACAGTGTGGTGGTGGCTTTTATCTTACTACAAAAAAAGAAATTGCACGTCTCTCTCTGGCTTTATTGCACTCTTCTGCCAGCAGCATAGCAATGCAATGCACACAAAAGACGAGAAATGACTTAGGCCTCCTTCTTTCTCTATATGTATTCCAGTCGGCAGTCCCCATTCCCCATACTATATTGCATGCATATCTGTCTAA